>JAVKLA010000017.1:28832244-28856242 GCA_034782735.1 Sagittarius serpentarius | reverse complement strand
CCCCCGGAGCGGGAGGTGGGTGCGGGGGGCGGTCCGTGTCCCAGCTCCAGTGGGTCCCCACGCCTTTCGCCGTCCCTCTGCTGCCCGATTCCCGACCCACGGCAGGGAGGAGGAATCGCAGCCGCCGGAGGCGGGGGGGGGAAAACGCTCGTGTGTCCCGTCGCCCCCCGTCCCCCCCCACGCTGCACCCACGGGGAAACTGAGGCACGGAGGACCAGAGGGAAATATGCTGAGCTGACCCCAAAGCACCGCTGCCCTCGGCCTTGGCGTGGGCCGTGCAGAGCAGCGCAAGAGTTGCGCCCACTGCGGTCAACCTCTGGGAGGGGGCAAGGTGGGGAGGAAGCTTTAAGGTGCTGCTGCAAGTCCCTCGCTGCCTTTGGGGTGCTGCCCGCTCCCCACTGCAGCCTGCAGCTGACGCAGGCCACGCGGGCTCGTAGCCCGGTCCCCAGGACCCCGTGTCCCTACCCCATCCCTGGTCCCGGAGCAGAGCAAAGCACCCTCCAACATCTCTGCGGGGTGGAGGGGACCGGCTTGGCCCCCTGGCAGATCGGGAGGGTGACTGCGGTCCCCTTGGGGTGGGTGCACTGCTCCCTTTCTGCTGGAGCAAGCGCTGGGACGGCGGGGTCACTGCCGGCTCGTCTCTGGTTCACCACCCGTAGGGATGACGGGGCCAGGAGAGCTGAGCACGCTGCATCGTGGTCCCCCAGGCGCCGTCAGACAGACCGCGACAACACGCGTTTTTGGAAGCCATAACCGTGCTGGGACTGAGACCTAGACCTGGGACGAGGATGCCAAGACCTGGGGGGGAGAAGGGCAAGCGCTCCTTGCCCAGGGGCGGGGGTAGGGCTCTGACCGCTGAGCTGCCTTTCCTCTTAGAAAGGCCAAAAGCATCATCGAAACGTGCTCCGTTCAGACCCGGCCAAACGCCTGCAAACGTTGCCCCAATGAAACCGAAGCTGCAGCAAATAAAGGCAATTATTCTAGAGTATTCCCAAGATTTCATCTTAATACAAAACACCCGACCAAGCAGTCCGGTTACTTCTTTTGCATTCAAAAAAAACCCCCCCAAAAATACCAGTCACGTGTAACCCAAAAAGGTTAATATTTTATTAGACTTCAGGTAATTTCCAGCAGAGCTGCCCTTTTGCATCTTTACAGCCTTCTCTGTTTATACGCCACGCAATAAATTTGCCATTGGACGGTCCTGGGTTTGATTCAGGCGTAGGTTGAGCCTCGCTCTGCTGGCTTCTACAGAAAAACTGAAATCCGTGAGGAAAAAAGGGGTTTACCTTTACAAAAACAGTATAAAAACTATGCACAAGCTACGACTAGCTTTTAGCATAAATGCAATTAAGCTCGTACACGTCATCTGCCCTCCTGTTTCCTAAAAGACGTTCGACAAAGCAGCTGCGGCACCTCCAGTGCTCACCAAGCAAGGCCAGCATGGGGAAAAGCCCCTCCACGAGGGGCTGGCAGATGCGACATGGGACCTACAAGAGATCCACACCCTCCGGGGTCCTTACGAGCCTGCAGTGAAGTTACTGAATCTAACCCATAATGTCTCGAAAATTCCCACTCGCGTGATGGTCAACACAGAAAAGCAATTAACTGATCGGTTAAAAGCCATTAAGGATAAAAGCCAAAAAAAAACCCCACCAAAACCGCTTTTGGTGAAAAAAAAGGACAGACTTTTGTTGCAGGTCTTTTTGGTCAGTGCAGCTGTCACAGGGATTTCAGCAAAACCTGGATTTCTTGGCATTCCTTCTGGAAAACTGCAAGGAGAAGAGCAAAATGAAACAGATTTAGTTATTGGCCTGTTTTTTTGTAGAAGGGGAAGAAAATGGTAATGTATTCCGTAGAAATGAATGGGAACAAGCAAGTATGCTCAGCGGTCATGGAGCCCAGCTGTTTATTTAGGAATATATGGTGGGAAGAGGCACACAGCACCCCAAGGCTGTCCCCAAGCCCTCTCCCACCCGCCACCTTCGTCCCAGAGAGGAGAAGTTGGACCACACCTGGCAGGACCCCAGCCGCTTGGTCCCACGGGCGAAAGGTGAGGCTGAGCATGTCGGAAAAGTCCTTCTCCAGCGTCTTGGTGATACACTCCTGCTATCGCAGAGGACGACGGCGTCACACGTCAGATGACAGAGCCATTAAGCTCCCGGAACTCCCAGTTCGCGCTGTTATCTGCTGGGACTGCCAAGGTTGTAACGCTGGTGACGGCAGCTGTGACCTGGGCGTCCCCAAAACGGGCTACGATGCCGGGGAAGCATCAAAACTGATGTTCCGTACCCAAAGCAGATGAGGAATTCGTTAGACCAGCCTGCAACCCGCCTAGGCGTCCATCATCTCCGGTCAAGGCGGCACGCCGGATCTTTGGGCTGAGTAAAGGAACTTCACCCAAACAACTGTGATGAGTCTTGGCGTGTGTGATCCCAGCCCGAACCCATCAGGTTTCAAGACACAAGAATGATCTGAATGGCCAGAGATGAGGTAGAAGGGCTCACATGAGGTCAGGTATCAGGAAAGGAAGGGACCAAGCTAGGAAATTGCTGCCTAGAAAACGATAACTTTTCTTGCTAAGAAGACGGCAAAGCTGGTTTTGGGGACGACCAGGGAACTGAATCCAAACAAAAATCAGCTGAAGCTGATCAAGAGCTCATTTTCTCACTGAAATTTCCAAGACTGTCACATTTAGAACATCGCAGAACAACCTGCAACTTGCACAATTGCTCTGTCATCTTAGCAGCTCTCTCCCACACGGTCCATAAAATTTCACTGAGCGTTAAAAACGCTTTGCAGTGACCACCAGTCCAGCCATTAATCTGTCTATCACACGTTCCGGATTGACAACAGCAGGTTTTGAAGTGTCAATCACCGTCAGATCCTGGAGCTGGCTCTTCGTCTTCTCCTTTGCTTTCTCAGATATCTACCTCCCTACCTCCACCTCAATGGCATGTTCCAGATGGGTTTTTATCTCCTTGCATGTCTCCTTCCCGCTTATCTGAGCAGCCCCTCTTGCAACAATGGGAAACGTCAACGCGCTGTTGTTGACGCTAAAGCCATGCTGCCCGGGAGCCAGCCAGCGGCAGATTTCCACCTCCCAGTCCCCCTCTTCCCAAACTACTTTTGCCAACCTAAAAAATTCCTTTTTTCAACAGCAAAACCTTCAAGTTACCTCCTTCCAGTTCCCCTCCAGCTTTCCCCAGCGGCCTTTGACAAGGTCTCTTCTCCCCAACCCCACATGCTGCTCTCTCCATCGCGGGGATGAAGAGCCTCCAGTTGACCCACAAGAGAAGCGTGATGGGTTTGTGTGGTTTGACCATCAAGGAATGGGACAACAGTATCAACAAGACAAGGGATTTATGCAGTAGGTTTTCGGAACTCAGGCATTTTCTCTGGAAATAAGATTGTGACGCACTGAACGCATCACCCAGAGGCACAAATTTACACATCGTCCTTCAGCCGGCGAAACTAAAGGCTTCTGTACCTAGACTCCACGCAAGAGGTGGGAAAACATGTCCCAGGGTGAGACAGCGAACTCACAGCAGCAGACGCAGAATTAGATGGAGAACCAGTCCTACCTTCGTAACACAGCGATACGGTGCTTTGGATGGGCAACACAAGGGACTCGTAGATACTCTTCTTTTTCAAAAGAATTTCTCTTTCAAGGGTTTTCGTGATGATGTTTGTCTGCAAGAATTATGTCAAGTGTTTGCTAGCATCTCTGGAAAGCCTCATTTGCCAGCAGAATCCAGACAAACGTTTCCAAGCCCAGGAGCAGGTGGAGCACACCAGGTGGTTACACAGAATTGAGATGGTAAAACCGAGGGATACTGGGTTGCATCTACACCGCTAAAGACGTTCACTAGAGCAGTGGTCTCTGGCCAACAGGCCGAACGGTGCACAGGGATTCAAGATGCTTTCTCTCCACCCTGTCGAGGCACGCCGGTGATGTCCCCACAGCCAGCGGGCAGAAATTTGTGATTTTTCCAGTTCCAAGTGCCCATAATAACAATGAACCTGTCTTCAAGCTGACTTGACTGGTGTTTTAACAGCATGGCCTCAAAGGCACGTACTGCACAGACTTTTGAGACTGAGTTTGTATCCTGGGCTGGACATACCCAGCCACGCTGCCAGGAGCTCCTTGCAGTGCAGGGTATTATTATTATTATTAGCTGTCAAGCTTAGGACCAAATCCATCATGCTCTGGTCACCTGGCGTTCCCATTTACTTTCCATTACCTTCCAGCAGGGCATCTCGCGAACCAGCTAGTGTTACCGCAAGGATGAAGCAGGAGCTGACTGTGGCTCGGCATTAAACACAGTTCTGCTGCACCCAGTGCAGAGTAATAGCTACTGGTTATTAGAGGTCCCTCCTAAATGACCGTTAGATAGATGACGGGCTTCCCCCGCTCGCTGTCTCTCCTGGGGTCACTGCCTTCCCAGGCACAGGAGGTTTTTGGGGACAGCAAGGGTAGGGGAGCTCCACTGCAAGGGAGCGGCGCAGATGCGGGATGCTGCTGACGTTGCCTCTAGGTCAGTGTTAGGATCCTATTCCCAGGCCAGGCCAGGCTGAGGATTTGATCGTTGCTGGTTTATTCTCTGCCAGTGAAGGCAAGTTTCTTTCTTTACACAAGACGAATTCACTTTCTTCTTTCCTTTGGGAACAGGAGATAGGAAGGTAGTAATTTTCTTTCTTATTCTGTCATGTAAAACACAGGACAGAAAAGGATGGCATTGCAAATGCCGCTGTGATTTATATATTGCACAGCTAATGCAGTACATCAGTCCTGGTTTTCCAGGTAAAGAAAGGCTGGGGGCCGTTGGCTCCAGGAAGATTAGAAGCAATTAGGGGGGAGATGAGCAAGTTGCTGAGATGCGTAAGTCAATTAGAAGCTTGGCCTAGGTAAACAAATAACGATAAGATATTTTTAGTTTGCTCGGTGACTGGACGAAGTCATGCTGTCTGAGGTTTCTTGGGGAAGAAGAAAGACCTGAGTGCTTCCCCGACCTTCCCAGGTTGCCTGCAGGTGAGTTTCCAAGATTAGTTTTGGGGGGGTATTCGAGAACAGACCAGGCAAAGTTAGATGACGGTAAACATTTCACCGGACATGTGTATCACGGAGGGAATGAAGACAAGATGTATTGGGATACAAAAAGTTCTTTCGAGTTGTTTTATCAAGGATGATAGTTGGGTCATCTTGTCCTGCCAAGCCAAAAGCATGGCTTAGGAGATTTTTCTTCTTTGTGTTTATTTGGCTTTAGCAGGAGAATTAGCTCATTTGTTGCTTTTCTTCTACTAAAACTGAGTGATGGCTTAAAAAAATTCCAAAATTCCTGGTGGCAATTTTTATGTAGCTGCCCAGAAAAACAAAACACACACACCCCCACACCCCATCAGCTGCTCTTTTATACATCTCATCGTGACCTTTTTGTTGCTGGATTCCCAGGTCATTCCTGCTTGTCTCAACATATGGAAAGGTCAGCTAGCAACCCTCCGCCTCTGCTTCGTCCTCCCCGCAGCCTCCCTCGGCTACTAGCAGCCTGTGTGAGCATAAAATAAAGATCTCTGCAGGATAATGCATCCTGTCCTAAACCAGGTAGGGCTAAAACTACCTCCTGTGGAGCCTCTCCTTTCACCGGCTGCAGGAGAAACCCAAACCACCAGCTCAGCTCAGCTGATGGGTCTCCCACGTCTTGCCCCACGCCCCCAGCCAGCGCCTTAGCAAGAAAGCCAAGCATCCATCCCAGACAAAAACCCCGGCGCAGCGGAGCTCACAGGGCTGCATTCGTTTTCATACTTGTCCCCAGCTGAGCACCACCTCCTTGAAGGAGACCGTGTGGCTGTAGGGGCATGCAATGCCCCTCTCCGACCTCGTTCCGCGATTGCAATACTCGCGCTGTCTTTCCGGGAGTCCTGCTGAAGAAAAAGCTCTGGAAGAACTTGCTGCTGGGTGGGAGGACACCAGGCTCCGGCCCACGGCATGACCTTGTTCACCACAATCCCTGTCCAGTGCAGGGGGGTTGGAACTAGATGGTCTTTAAGGCCCCTTCCAACCCAAACCGTTCTGTGATCCCATGATCTTTATAGCGGCATGCTGGTTTGGAACAAATTCCTGCACTTCTATTACTTTCCTGCCTCTAATGGAAAGCGAAGGCAAGCCCAAAGTAGACGGGGCGCTGCGAGCACCGGCAGCAGGGAAGCCGAGCGGCGGGGCATGCACAGCCTCCACGGTACCTGTCTCCTCTTCTGGGAGGACCGCAGAGTCCCAGTAC
Source organism: Sagittarius serpentarius (assembly GCA_034782735.1). Lineage (NCBI taxonomy): Eukaryota > Metazoa > Chordata > Aves > Accipitriformes > Sagittariidae > Sagittarius > Sagittarius serpentarius. The sequence continues at coordinate 28,849,964 of JAVKLA010000017.1, read as the reverse complement.
TCTTGGGCACCGATGGTGAAAACCAGGTCTGGTTTCTGCAGCACCTCGGAGTTACTGGGCAGTCTCTTCTAAAGCACACGAGTGTGCAATACTTACGGAGCAGTCCCTAAAGGAGTGCAAGGATGCTCGTGCCACTGCACATTCTAGCTTGGGTACCGGAGGGCATTGATGCGACCGGAGGGTTGTGCACCTTCATCCCACCATGCTCCTGCCAGGGACCTTGCTGGGCTTCACCACGAACCTGCTCTGCTTCAAACCTCCTTCACGTTTCCAGTTCTCATTCTTTGTGCCCTCTGCCGTCGGCTTTGTTCTAGGGACCTATTTGCCTTTTTGTTTGTTTGGCGACGGGAAGTCAATGTGAATATTTACACTGTAGATAAGCAGGTCACAGCGATACCTGCTCCAGCTTCTCCTTGGTGCAAGACCTGGATGCACGAGGCTGTGAGCTCCACCACCAAGTTGGGACATGAACCAAAGCACAGCAAGTATTTGTGGACAACAGGAGGTCACCAGCAGGCAGCTGGAGATGAAAAATGCCATTTTTAAGGCAGAATCTGCTAGGAAAGGGCTACCAGGATCTGCTGCTCTGGGAGCCCCTCGGAGCAACAAAAAGCAGCCATGCAAGTTTATGGAAAACAAACCAGGGAGATCTATAAAGGCACAAACTAAATAGCTCCCCCCACACACATACGCAGAGCTTACAAAAGTATCTCCACGTTTTTTTCTCATTCCCTGCTTATCATTTGGCCTCCATAACCGCAGAGCTTCGTCTTTAGTATATACCTACATTGTATGTACGTGGAGCTATATACATTTAGAGCACTGTTGCTTAGCTTGTGCTGGATGTGAAGTCATTATGCTTTTATAATGAAAAGAGTTTGTGGCATTCAAGGTAAAGCAGCTGAGAAGCACTTAATGAGTTCCAGGCAAACATCTCCCAACCTGCAAAAGGGCCACGGTCTCACAGCCCTTTTTTATCGGGGTATGTAATGTTTCAAAGGCTCTTTCTGCTGTCATGGTCCAGCTTTCTCATGTAGAGAAACCTTTCTAGGTGCCCATTTATTTGCCTCAGATCTGTGTGCGTTTATGCCGGTACAACCAAGAATGAGGGTGCTGCTGCGTGATCATGCAGGAAAGGAAGAGACAGAGCAGATCGCCTCTGCGTTTAATGAAAGGTACTCAGGCACGAATCAGTGACTGAAAGGGTTTATAACAGCACAGGAGAGGATAACAGTCGGACTCGATGATCTTAAGGGTCTTTTCTGATCTAAATGAGTCTACGATTCTGTGATAACCCATGCAACGCCCACAGGACAGCACTGCACTTCCAGGTGCCCAAATAGTTTGGTAAAACTGGCCACAACATGTTGACTGGGTTGGAAGTTCAGATGTTGCTATTTATGTTTTCATGGCAAATGGAAGGAAAAAAGAGCCTGTCATATTTAATGGAAAAGACGTGTGTAAACATTAGCACCGTAACTGATGCACTTATTACTGAAATAAAAAGGCGAATAATCTTTGCCAGCCAGCAAACTCTCTATAAATGCCTCTACCCGCATCTTTTCCATTATTGCTCTGCCCTTTTTTTTCATTTTCAAGACTTGGTTCATCTCCAAAATGGCATCATACGTGCTCAGAGCCTTCTAGATTACAAAAGATAGCGAATGTTAGGAGGAGGAAATTCCCAACGCTACCAAACCTTCCCTGACCCAAGGCAAAGCTGCCAACAAGTCAGCTGGCAGCCAGCGGAGCCCCCACGCCGGCTACCCCCGCACTGCCGGACCGGCACCAGGCCGGACCAAGGCAGGGCTCGTGGTCTTCTCGTCCAGAAGCCTTGTACGTGGCAATGCTGAAGCATCCCCTGCATCTCTGCCCATGACGAACAAGGGCCCTCGGCTACTCCTTCTTATAAGCCACGGGAGACATCGGTCATCCTCAAAAGAGAAATGGGGCTCTTCTCGTTTCTGCTCTTTGGAAATACTCTGGTAGAAAAGGAATAAGGATTTTGACCACACAAAGAAGGCAAAAAATGCTCATCTCCATCCTTCCTGTGTTCCTGGGGGAATGAAGGGGGGAAAAAAAAAAAGAAGAAAAAAGACTCTTTTTGCAAATATGGCAAAGTTGAACCTTTTATCGTGCCCTTTAGTGAGAGCAGGCAACGCAGTTTGCAGAGAGACGACAGCGTGGCCAGCCCAACTCGTAAAAACATCTTGGGGTTTACTGGCTCAGCCCAGACCCAGGTGCTTAAATCCTTTAATTTTGGCTGTTACAGAACAAGACAGTCCTTTCAAAAGCCTTTGAATCAAGGATGGTTCCTGTGGTGGGATCCCCAACAGCCCATCACGGGCACAAGAAAAGGGCAATTCCCCCAAGCTGTCTGGACAGAGGGACGTTATTAGCACGAATGGATGGTTTGCGTGGGTCAGAAAGATGGTGATGAAAATGAGGGGGATGAGAGAAGGGCTAGAGCAGGTCAAAATCACTCTGAGGAAAGGCAATTAAACAGATTTTACTGGCAGAGCAACAGGATCATGCTGTAAACCCCTGAAACGGGTCTGGATGCCAATGTTCTTAAACGCATAACGAGCTTAGAAAAATAATAAAATGTCACAGGGAGTTAGTTGTTACGTGGAATGCCATTTTCCATACAGAGGGTGGGTAAGAGAGGCTGCGAACGAGACCTGATCCTGCCATGGATAAAGAGCATCCCCTCTCCAGCCTGCTCTTGGGGACAGACTTTTCAGCAGGCCCTGTAGCGATAGACAAGGGGTAATGGTTTTAAACTAAAAGAGATTCAGACTAGATAGAAGGAAGACATGTTTTATGCTGAGGGTGGTGAGACAGTGGCCCAGGTTGCCCAGAGAGGCGGTCAATGCCCCGTCCCTGGAAATATTCAAGGCCAGGCTGGACGGGGCTCGGAGCAACCCGGTCTGGTGGAAGGTGTCCCGGCCCGTGGCAGCGGGGGTTGGACTCGATGGCCTTTGATGGTCCCTTCCCACCCAAACCATTCTATGATCTGATGATTCTATGGTCTGTACTGTGGACAAAGGCTGTGACAGCATCTTGGTGACCACAATGGTGACATCGCTTCACTTCCCATTCTGGCAAGATTTAATCGCCCCTTGCAGCATGGTTTCATGTATTCTGCCCCTGAAAAAACTGTTCGGCATCAGCGATAATCCAGATGGATGAGCACTCCAGGATGCTCTTGAGGGAAAGAAAGGGAAAGAGTTAGGCAGGACACCAGGAGCACCAAGGACGCTGCGGTTCCAACAGCCCTGCATCGGTGCTGGCGGGGGGCTCATGGTTTCTGACACGGCTCCTGGCAGGGGTGCCCGAGCTCAGGCATCCCCTTGGCTCTGCTGGCACATTGCAGGAGAGTTTGGGGTGTCACCACCTGCTCAGCTTGTGGGTTCTTTCCCATGCCATGAGCCTCTGGTCTCTTTGCAGCCTCCCTTTAAGACAGACTCAAAGAAATACCAAAGTGTTTCCCACCCCAGTCCATTTTCCCCACACAGTACAACCTGCCAGTCATTCCCCCCTTTCCACATTCCATCCCTTTTGCTGTTGGCATCGCCCATCCCTGGGAGGTCCATGAAGACGACACCTTTGGGCACCACGTCTGACACGGAGAGAGTCACTTCCACGTGCTTGGCCAGGGGCCGGAGCAGCATCTGCTCCGCATGGAGGGCTTTTGTCCATCACCCTGACCCCATCGCTGCCGTCCTGCTTGTCCCTGCTTGTCCTGAGTCCCGTGTCCGGTTTTCCACTGTCTTGATCCCTTTAGCATCGGGAGGACAACGGGGGAATCCCCCACCCCCCAGCTGATCTCCATCGCAGGAGCGTGCCCCTTTCTGGGAGGTTTCTGCATCCCGGGAGGCTGAACAGACTCCTCACCTCGCTCTTCCACCCCTGCTCGGGTGGAGCGAGGAGAACATGGTTAAGCGGGACAGCACGGGCTGGCTGGGCACAGGGGCAGCTTCGGTGACAAGGCGCAATGGGAAGAAGCGGCGTTGGGAGCTGCAATGTCCCCTCCACCTTCAGGCTTGCCCAGAGGCCTTTATTCGAGACGAGTCCAGCGGCCTGGAGCAGAAAGGAGACAGCTGTCGCTTTCCCCGGTCTTCCCGTGGCGTGTCCCAAACAGACCGAGGTTCAGCATTGCCCGCCAGAGCTCAGCGGGGCCCCATGCGCAGCGGTGCTGAAGAGCCCGACGTGGATGGGGTCGAAGGCAGACTTGGAGGAGGGGGTCAACGAGAAATCGCAGAATCACAGGACGGTTTGGGTGGGAAGGGACCTTCCGAGGCCATCCAGTCCAACCCCCTGCCACGGGCAGGGACACCTTCCACCAGACCGGGTTGCTCTGAGCCCCGTCCAGCCTGGCCTTGGATATTTCCAGCGATGGGCCATCGACCGCCTCTCTGGGCAACCTGGGCCAGCGCCTCGCCGCCCTCAGAGTCAACAACTTCTTCCTTGTATCCAGTCTGAATGCAGACCACTGTAGCAGATGCAAATATCAGGAGAGTTTTCTCCTTGCTAGATGCAGTAATTCCATCACCAGCGCCTCCCAAAGGAGCTATTTCTGCAGCCTGGCCTCTGCTTTCAAACATCCTTACCCTTCCCTCATTTCCCTGCTCCAAATCCCAGCCAGCCCATTCCAAAGTGGGAGAAGCTCCCAGGGAGCTCTGCAGGAGATGGCACACAGCTCTCCACTCACTCCTGGCCTCTGTCCCAGCAGACCCCGTTGGACTTCCCTCTACTTTGCTGCAAGCTATAATCCCTCCTCTGATCTTTCCATGGGATGCCAAGAAGGACAGTTAATTTTCCTTACGGCAGGAAGCTGTCAGAGAGCCAAATCTGCTTTATGCACCCCTCTGGAGCAATCCAAGTAGGCAATTCCCGGTTTTATTTTTCTCTCTAGAAACAAGCCTCCGCCAAAGCCTCTGAGCACGGCCGAACCTCGGAGCTAGATTTGTATTATTTGCAAAGTTCCCATTATTTCTACTCGATGCAGTTGCATGAGGAAGATGCCCCGGGCCAAGGGGCTCTCTTCTCGGGGAGCAATCAGAATGAGCTGCTGCAGGCATGGGGGACCCGTATGGGATGCTCTGGCTCCTCAGGCAGCACCGGGATCGCTCCATCCGGATCTGGGACTGGATTCTCCATAGAAATGGCCAAGGCTGCCCACTGCTGCAGCCTTGTTGCCTCTCTTCCCGCTGCTACAGGCAGGGCTATGATCCCTCTCCAAAACTTGCCGTGTTTTAGGCATGTCCCTGGCCTGCCCCGGTGCTGACGCGCACTCGTGGCTTCTCGTACTCCCAGTTTTTAAGAGCCTCTTGTTCCTCCTGCAGCATTCTCGGTCGCTTTTGGGGTATTTCAGCTGCATTTTCACCTTCTGCACCTTTTCACATTGAAAGGACAGCCTCATTGTCACAGCCTCACCAGGTGTGAAGAGAGTTACAAAGCCTCATAGTAAATAATCTAAGCTTTCTTATCACCAGTGTTAGGAGAAATCAGTCTCCGAAGCCTGAGTTAAAGGTGTATAGGGATGAAAGTCAAATCACCCAGGCTCAGACATTTGAGCTCACGATCCTCATAATCCCTGCAGGTAAGGTCTAGGTGGTGGCTCGCCTGACCTGGGGTATAGATGTCTACTTCAGGGCAGGCACCTGCCTAAACTCTGCTGCCCAGTCTCACTGGAGCTGCAAGGGGCATCCCAGGAGCTGGCTGCACCCAAAATGCATGGGTGTCGAAATCCCTCCACTTTGAAAGTCTTTTCCTAGCCAGCTTTCTCTAATCACCCTTGACACAGACCTGAATTCAGGTCTCCAAAATCCCCGACGACAGCCTTTGCCCAAGTAGGGAGACTATAGCAGGCCTTGGACCAGCCCCAAAGTCCCCATAGCCAGGCAAATTGCTCCTGGCTGTAGTTTTTCTTGGCCATTCAAGGAAAGAGCAGAAAAAAAAGCTGAGCAGGATCGGCATGATGGACACGCTACCACGAGGGTAGCTTCCTGGAAATGAATGGTATATTTGGGTGAAGCAACCTTTGTGCAGGCACCCCATCCCCACTCCCCCGGTGGCGATCACATGCTTTGTCCCCACGCAAAGGGGAGAAGCTCTAAAAAGCCAATTCCTCTGGCAGGAAATGCAGTTTAAAAGATGCTGTGCCTTCCCAGGTCCTGGCATCTAGCTAAAATTGGAAAGCTTTGTCTTCCAGAAATCTGCAAGTGAGTGAAAGCAGAATAATTTGGCATGAGCTAGTGTGAAGGACAGGGTGGAGGGCAGCAGAAGCTGGGGAAGGTCCCCTCCTGTGCTTGCAGAAGCAGAGCAGATGATGGCACAGGTTGCCCTCTCACCTGGAGCCTCTGCCATTTCAGTCGACCTGTCCGAAAGTCCTCATCATCCCCGGGTTGTCCCTGGTTTTTCCACAATCAGGCTGTGCTCAGAGGAGCGGTGATAAGACCTCAGAGACATCTATATTTCAAGAACCGCTTGAGGGAGAAAAAGAAGTTAAGTAAGACATTTTCCAGCTGATATCACTTGTGTCACCGCTCAGGCACTGGAGCATGACCGGTGCGCACCACTCAGCCCTTCGATGGCTGGTCCTGGCACGGGACAGCTTCATTAGCCCGGGAAGCCTCCAGCGCAGCTGCCCTGGGGTGCTGGATCAGCAGCAGGGCAGGGGACGTGATTTATACCATCTAGGGGATGGTAAACATATGTAAGATTTGGGGCTGAACAGCCAGGAGAAGGCTTGCTCCTTGATGCGAACCAGCCAGGAGATGAGCGTGCTCGGCTGGGGTCCGGAAGACCCATGGCCAAGCATCCCCACCGCCTCCAAGCCCACCCCCCGGCGATGCTTCGGGCTTGGACAGCAATTTGGCTGCTTGGCTTTCGGCCGAGGTGCAAAGGCAGGGTCAGCCCTGGGAGCTGCTTTCGGCCAGCAGAAAGCCAGGGCAGGCTGGTTCCCCACCTGGAAAACATGCAGGGGAGCAAAAACAGCTCCGGGGGCTTGGTCATCACTTGTTCCCACCTTGCACAAGAACCGTGCCCCAAAAAGGACTTCCATGAGCTCCTTCTTTCTCGCTGCACCGCAGAAAGGGCTCTAAGGCTAAATTAAACCTGCCCAGGGCTGTTCTTTGGCCAGAGGCCACCCATCCAGCCACGGCCGATCAGCTAAACTCTCTCCTCCCCAAAGCAACCCCGGGGCCGGGGGTGATGGTCAGGACCCCCATGCCGTACCTGGGCACAGCATCCTGCCATGACTGAAGGGCCATAACCAGCCTTAGCGCTAATTTAATTTGCTTGTATAGACGTTGCCCTGGATTTCAAACAAGAAACTTGGCACAGACGCTCGTTTCTGACACTGCGGCAGGTTAATTAGCAATGCTTCCCACAGCGCAGCTATCAGGGTTTTAACACGTAACCTGCAGCGCATGTGCCATCTTTCCTAGCAAGGCCGCTTGTCACAAAAAGCATTTTCCCCTCTCTTTGGGCAGGTTTATTCAGCTGCACCGGCCCGTAGTCCCCGCTTCACCCTGAAGCATTTACCACCAACTATCTCCAAAATGTAGGTGCGTTCAAGCAGGAAAGAAGCTGCCACTGGCTCGAATAAAATATTTGTCTGCAGATTTATCCCAGAGATCTCCTTTCTCCCCCAAAGAATGCTAAGCAGATTGAAGTTTTGAAACCTCGGCTTCCTCTTACTCTTTTCTTGAACCTGAAGAAACAAAACCGGCTGCAGGAAGCCCTCCCGAGCCGTGCCCTGCACCACCCCTTCGGGACTGGACCAGCTTCTTCTTGTCCCTCGTCCTTGGTGCCCCCCTTAGACTGCAAAGACCACCCCCAGCTGCAGCAGCAGAAATACCTTTGCACCTGACAGAGAGTTTTGCAGCTCCGCGAGGCAGCAGTAGCTCCCAGCGTGGTGCCCGTGTCCTTCACCCGCTGCCCTCCAGGACTTAAAAATGGGTGGAAAAAGCCAACTCGCCTTCCCACATGGGTGTTGCACAGCTTTTTCCCGTGGTTGCTTCTGCAGTCCTGTCCTCCCTACTTAGCTTTTTCTCAGCTCCCTCCAGATATTTCTACATCTCTCCTGAGCTTTTCCTTCACCGTAAGAGTGTTGCCCTCGCTGTTAGAACCCCGCTGCAAGGCTGGTTGTCTGCTGGTGCCATTTCTCCTGTGAACACCCCAGAGGTTCTGCCTTGCTTTCCTCCGGCAATATTAAACCCATTTCGTCGGGTCATTTTGCAGAGGAAAGCACTTCCCCAGCAGCTCTTTGGGGCCAGTTTTATCCAAACCCGTCTTTCACAGGAGCACACTATGTATAAGCGAGTTTGTTCTAAACGTTTTTATTTTACCAGCAAAATCCAAAGTATCAAAAGAGATGTAAGCGTGGCAGGTAACATCGGGATACATTTGGCATGTAAGCGTGGTGGGTTATGGGGTGAAAGGCTCGTCCCCGCAAGCATGAAGGAGCACAGAGGTGTGATGGCTGGAGGCACCCCAATAACCTGGTCAGAGACACAGACACCCCGATCCCCCTCCGCCTGGAAGAGCATCGACCCCACGGTCCAGGGTGATACCCATCACGAGGACTCAAGGTCAGAGCAGCCTTGGGATGGAGGGTCACTGCCGAAGGGTGTGGGACTCATCGTGGCATGCAGGGGAAGGGTGCTTGGGGATTGCACAGGGCTCTTACTTACGCAGTATTATAAAATGCACACAAAATACCTCAGAAATGCTTTTATAGGGGGAAAAAATTCACCTGAAGTGTCTACTTATGAACCCACAGAGTAAAGAGAGCAAGCCACCGACATGAATAGTAAAACGGAATCATCTGAGACAAGCGCTGGAGCACTGGAAGCATCTCTGGCTGAATGCAGGTTCTGGCAAACGGTGTGGATGAAGAACTCATTCTGCAAGTCTGAAAAAAAAAAGGGGAATCCATTAAAGACAGCTGCTTCACGGTAAATCTGTCGCCTTTCCTTGCTCCTGAAATGATCCGCCATACTCACCGAGTTCATTTCTCCTATGGGGTTCGGTTATTTGGTGTTTAAGGTTTGGGAACTGGAGCACAGCAAGAGAAAGGCGACTTGCATGCGAGCGGGCAGCTTTTGGGCAGTGCCACAGCTGGGCAGTCTTATTATCCTGTTGCCCTTCCCTGCCGTACCTCCAAAATGGGGGTGCAGGACCTGGGGCTGCAAGCACTGCACAAAACGTCCCCCCGCAGGCCGGTGCACCGGGGCTGCACCTGGCAGCTTGCTGTTGAGTTGGTCCCATGGGGAAAAGGCGAGGCTGAACATGTCGGCGAAGTCCTTCTCCATCTTCTTGATGGTCTCCACCTGCAGCCGTCACAGGGCTGAGCACACGAGCAGGGGACAGGGCTTGGAGCCCCTCAGCCCCCCAGGCCCCCCTGCTGCTGCCTGCTGGGGCTGAGGAGCTCTCAAACGCAGAGGCAGCGGCTTTGAGCTACTCTAAAGCCCAAACCATTATTAATTTGAGGATAGGAGCGATGTAGTTGCCAATGATGGATGACAACTGCTAGTCAAGTTAGATGTTTGTGGGCAGACCCTCGAGAACGGGGCTCAGACCCACACCAGTGCCTTGAGCTAAGTTGGATCAACACTGGTGAAGAGCCGTAATGGATTGATGACATTAAGAGCACTTCTGGGCGCCACTGGAGATGGGTCCTGCCACGAAAGCAATGCCAGCGGTGGCCTCCCAGTGTATGCGAGAGCCTCCTGATGCCAACGTCTGGCAAGGAGATGCCTTCACATTGCCACACGTGTGTTCACCAGATCCTCTTTTTTAGGACATTGTCCTCTACCCCCAGACACTGCTTACAGCTGTTGAGAGGTCCCCAGAGAACAAGAAGGTGCACAACTTAACTGCAGGTCCTGGAAGTGCCTTCTCATGCTCGCCTGCGCTTCTTCAGACATCCCCCTTTCCAACTCTCTCTTTATCCCTTGCTAAGGATGGTTTGCATCCTCTTGCAGGCTTGCACTCCACTTTGCCTGGCAGCATCCGTTGGTAAAGTGGCGACTGTCACAGTGAGATCCAGACCCGAGATGCCCACGGGGAGGAGGGCCAGGGGTGTGGTTTGGGAAAGGAAAATGCTGTGCTTTGCATTGCTGTGTTGGAGGTGACCCATCTCCAGGACACTTTCCTGCTTGGGCTTGGTTAACGGGCCCAGCAGTCCATTTTCAGAATTAACTAATCGAGTAATGAAGGTGTCTTCCTAAAGCAAACACGAGTGACTACTGGAGTCTGGGGTTTTAAGTTTTTCATTTTCTGAGTATGCCACCTACTGATGGGAAAGGAAAGCAGCAACAAATTCATGAGCTTATTACTTCAGGATGCCAAAGGAGACATGAAGGATTTCCTTCAAAGACAGACAAAAAACAACGAATTAATTCTAGAAAAGAATCTGTAGTTTACAAGAATTAGCGAACTAGATTAAACAGGCAGCTAATTTTCTGTATTTGAGCGTGATCTACTTCGGACTTCAGAAATCTCTGAGTTGATGACCAAGTAATCCTTTTGCCCTGTGGATTTCTTCCCAGCCTTTGAACAGGCAGATTCTAAGCCTGGACCCTTCTTCTGAGGGTGTATTGGGGTTATTCTGTAAAAATCAAAAGTACTTTCAGTACAAAACGAAGAAAAGATGAGGTGAATGGTCATACCTTCATAGCATGGCAGCAGGTCGTTTCGAATGGATATGGTAAGGGAGTGGTAGATTTCTGCTTTCTTCTGGAGGGTGACTTTTTCAGTCTCCCCGATGATGAAGTCTGTCTGCAAGAATTACTTCAAATGCTTGCCCCCATCGGTTCGGGCATAAAAAATGATCTATACTAACAACCTGATAATAATCATCTCATAAAGATGATCTAAATTAAAGTGTAGCATTCAACAGATAACTGGAACAGATGGTGCCGAAGGGCATCACCTTTCCATTGTGATCCGGCTTAACATGGAATTTTCCAGCTGAAAACATTCCATTCCATTCCATTCCGATGTCCAACTGGGAAGTTTTATGCCTGGATACAAGAACAAGCTCACGGACTCCACACCCTCCTCAATACCGCGCTTGCCGAAGATTGGATGGCACACCTCCTATCTCCCTTTGTCGCCTCTACAGGAGCTTGAAGCAGGGCTACTCACCTCAACAGGTCCTACAAAGACTGTGCCTTCCCCCTGTCCCCTCTTCTAATCCTCATTCTTGCGTCCTCCCTCGCCCCTCGCAAGGCAAGCACACCTCCTCCTGAAGGAGCCTGAGCTTCTATTTGATGTTAGCCACCGGCTACTTCACCACGGCTTTCTGCTGTTGCTGCTGCATGACATCTTTGACCGTGTCAAGGCAGGCTTTCAGAGTGGAGCAGGTGCCCATCTGGATGCTGTTGGAGTAATAAGATCATCGAGGACAGAGAAAAAGGCCTTGCATCATCCACTGCCCCCCCACCCTGATGGAGCAGGAAGCCAAGGGGAAGCCACAGGAACGCAGGGTGGGACAAAGCAAGCAGAGCAGCACCGTTTCCACAGTCCCAGAAAGGGGAAAATTTCCTTTGGATAGTCTAGGCTGAGGATGTGGCCTTAGTTATATTTTTTCTTTGAAAAGGAGCAAACGCTGGACACAATGATTTGTCCCTTTCTAAAGCCTGGAGACACAGACGCTACCTTGGTCCGTCTTGGCTGGAGGAAGCTCTCCTGGTCCTGCGGCAATGACCCGAGCAGGTCTCCTCCAGGACACAGTGGTTGGGATGATGTTCCCATCCCACTTGATGGTACCTGAAGTCACTCACAACATGCAATGGGTCCAGGTTTTGGGGTGCTGTGGCATTTCCCTGCTCCCAAAATCTGCTGGGCACTGGGCAATCGGTAGCCACAGGAGGCACAATGCTCTTCAGGTTAAGCAAGCGACCGGATGAAACCTTGTCTTCATTTTAGCTCTGTTCGCTGGTGATTCACCTTCTTCTAATGTCTCTCTTTTCTGCCCCCATCTTTCCATTTCCCATCTGCTGTGCAAATCTCAAGCTGTCTGAAGCATGAACTATCTCTGCTTTTATATCACTGTTGACTGAAAGGCTGTGAACGTAATGTGGGCAGACGGCTACGGTCTGAGGTTCTGCCGCCTGAACAGACCATGAGAAGCTGCTGGGCACGGCAGGAGAAACTGCTAAACGTGACACCTGAGATAGTGAGGAGCTGGTCAAAGTTAGAGAGCACCCTAAAATTTCGTGTGTGGTTGAGGGGGACGGTCAAACATCACTGGGAGCCCCAAGGGAGTCTGGGGGACCATTGGTGGAGCAGAGTCTTGCAAGGCAGCAGTGACCAGGTACCCATATCAGCAACACCGTACAAGGCCAAGAAATCGTAGGTAAAGATATCAGAAACAGCAATTTTGGGTACGCACGTAGCAAAATTGGGACCATTAGGGAGAAGGTAATTGGGGCAAATAATTTATTTGGGAGGGGCCCGGGAGGGATCGAGGTGGATGGGGAAGAACAAGCAAGAGAAAATGGGGAGAAAGGGGGAGAAAAGGGACTGATCAAGTGCAAGGTGCTGCTCAACACACTTGTCTGGCCAAGCCCTGCATCTGAGCACCAAAGTCTGTCCCACCTTCTCCTTAAATCCTCCTCCTCCTAACTGCTCTCTGTGCAACTTCACTCCATCCTCTCTGTGTGTACTCACGTAAATACGGGTAATTCACGAGCAAGGACCAGCTGGATTGGGCTACTCACGCCAACCGGTTTGGCTTTGGCTACAAGAAAATGCAATTTTCTGTAAGGTGGTGGGAAAGCAAACAGCGCTGGGCACTCTCCGGCTGGGCGGGTACACGTGGAGCCATGAACCAGAGGTGCAAATGCTGCCTGGGGAAGAGCTGACCGGCAGCAGCAGGGTTTAAAGGGCAGCAAGTCAATGGTAGTGCGTGGATATAAAAATAGGCGACAGCCCCAGGGCGTGTATGAAGTGAGAAGATAGCCTGGAGGAGGGCATCCCACCGGGCAAGCCTCTCTCCTCAGAGCAGCAATGCCAGGTTTTGCACTGCGCTTCAGGGAAACAGAACTCGGAGAGAGGCTGGGGATGGGCGACGAAAAGTCAAGTCCCGAAAGGAAGGACAGAAAACTGGGATTTGTTCAATCACGAGAAGGCTGAGGGGAAACACGGGGGTCTTCCAATGCAGAGGAGGACACCGGGAAGCAGAAAGCAACAGCCTGTTTCCATAACCCTGAGGAATAAAAGAGCTGGGGCATTAAGGTTAGAAGTTAGGAGACGTTTTGTAGTGCACGGGTTCACGGAGTGACGCAGTAGGTTGCCTCGGGAGGGTGTGAGGTCCTTAATACTGGAGATTGGACAAAAACCCATCAGAAACGGGCTGGACCTGCCATCCTGCTGTGGGGCAGGGGATGAGCCGTGGCACCTCTAGGCCCCTTTCTGCAGCCTTTGATTTCATGCAGGGAAGGGAGTCTCTCGCCTGAATATGTTTCCAAAACTCATGTCAATTTTTTCATAGATGGGCTGAGCCAGGGAGTCGTCGATGTCCATCCAGCAGAAGGTCCGGGGCGCGTACAGCCCCTTGTTCAGGCACACGGCTTTCAGCGTCCTGTGATAACCCTGGCACCCGTGGCCTCGCTGCGGGATGGGAAACACAAGAGGAGTAAGGCAACGGGCAGGACTGATGCCCGACCGTGATCTGCACTACGCAACAAGCCCAGGCAACCTGCGCTCCAGGTATTTTGAGCTTTTTATAGCCTGATTGTACCGGTTTTGGCTGGGATAGAGTTATTCCTCTTCCAAGAAGCTCGTATGGGGCTGGGTTTTGGGATTGTGCCGGAAACAGTGTTGATAATGTAGGGATGGTTTAGTTATGGCTGAGCAGCGCTTGACAGCATCAAGACCTTTTCTGCTTCTCATGCTGCCCCACCAGCGAGGAGGCTGGGGGTGCACAAGGAGCTGGGGGGGATGTGTGGGGGACAGCTGACCCAAGGGATATCCCAGACCATATGACATCGTGCTCAGCAATAAAGCTGGGGGAAGAAGGAGGAAGGGGGGCATTCGGAGTGATGTTGTTTGTCTTCCCAAGTCACCGCTGCGTGTGACAGAGCCCTGCTTTTCTGGGGATGGCCAAACACCCGCCTGTGAATGAATTCCTGAGTTGGCTTTGCTCGCACACACAGCTTTTGCGTTACCTATTAAACTGTTTTTATCTCAACCCAGGAGTTTTTGCACTTTCACGCTTCTGATTCTCTCCCCCATCCTGCCAGGGGTGAGTGAGCGAGCAGCTGGGTGGTCCTGAGCTGCGTACAGGGATTAAGCCACGACACTGATGTTTAGCATCTGGCCTTTCAGGGGAAACATCGCCCTGCCTTGGCACGCAGGGCTGCCTCGCAAGGGTGCAGGAAGCATCATGTCTCAGCATATTCTGCAGCAGCCACCACAAAGCCACAGTCACAAAGCTGCCTTGTGCTTTTGCAGTGTTTTATCCTGTGGTTGCTGCAGCTGAACTGGGCTTTAAGCAGGCAACATATTTCCCTCTCTTCCAGGTCACTGCTTTAGCCACCAAGTTAGCCTGGCTTTCACTTGCTCTGCTCAAGGGGGTCATCCTTGACCACGTCCAAGGAGAGGAAGTTCTCCCCGGGGAGGGAGCAGAGCTCCACATCCCAACCCCAAGGACAAGCATCCAAAATGCATTGAGGTGCTTGAGTTTGCATTCAAATTCCAGGCAATTCAGAAAGGAAAAAGCGAGTCGTGGTCTTCACATCTGCAGCCCCCTAAGACCCTGCAAGGGATTCCCAGCGCTAGCACGGCTCCTGCCAGGGCCAGCTGCCACCCAGCTAAGCCTTCTTACACGGACGAGCAAAGAAATGCCACTTGCTGGCGCTTAGGCACGAGCAAGCATGCGCAGGAGAAGATTTTCAGCACTGGGAGGCATTTTCCCATTCAACTACGACGCCTTGAGCCTTGACCGGCAGCTGAATGGGGCTATGGAGGACCTGCTGCTGGAACGAGAGCATTTCAGTCCCCTCCGTGCCCCTGTGCGGGTCTGGGACAGATCTTAGCAACCTGTCCAAGGCCGCTCAGGGACTGGCGTACTGATGTGCCCCATCTCCTGTGTCAGCCCTCTCTCCACCCAGCCAGGGTCGGAGACGTCCCTCGGAGCTGGCTGGTTTTAGGGCACCAGTGCCACCCAGCCCAGCGGAGACTCCCACCTTGGAGATTTTCAAAATTGCCTGGGCAAGGTCCGGGAGAGCCTGAGCTAGCGTTGGTGTTAGCCATCAGTGCAGGCCTCCAAGGGTCTTTTCCAAACTAAGTTATTCTAGGGTT
The DNA here is from genome assembly GCA_034782735.1 of Sagittarius serpentarius. Lineage (NCBI taxonomy): Eukaryota > Metazoa > Chordata > Aves > Accipitriformes > Sagittariidae > Sagittarius > Sagittarius serpentarius. Next base: position 28,834,643 of record JAVKLA010000017.1, on the reverse strand, counting down.
CCAAATAAACTGCTTTACACTCACGTTGAGCATCTTGTGGATACTTTTCTCATACGACTCCTTTGCTTAATCTACGCCTTCACTGAGTGGCTGTTTGATAGGCGTAAAACATTTCTCAGTATCTTCCTCCAAATCAACAATCTTCTGCGTAATTAAATCTTTCAAGTGACTTTTCTCCACATGCAGGTACTGGAATGAACGGACAAGGGGGGAAAGAAATCAGCAAACACCTTGTGCTGGATGCCGGGTAAACATAACGTAACCCTGCAAGTACGCCTGCAACCAGTGCAACCAGTGCTGCTGTTTCTTTTCTAGAAGAAAACTCAGCTGAGCGCGGCAGTTTTGGGCAGCAGTGCCTTGCTGCATTTGTCAACCCACTGCAAGATAGTTCACCAGCAGTTTGCATGCGTGTCGCGCTAGAAACGCAAGACGCATGTTGCCTGCTCAATGGAGAAAATCCTGTCTGGAGCCATTGCCACTGGCCCGGCAAAGTAAAAATGGGGGTGTTCTCTGAAGCTGTTCTGGACAAACCTGTGCATCTTGGTTGGACGGGAGACTCTGAATCAGTGAGAAAATGACCAAAGCCTCTGTCACGTAATCCATCAGTATGTTCCTCTTCCTTTTACACCGCCAAACGGGACACTCAACGCAGCACACCTTTGAAAGCACGGCTTTTGAGACATTTAATTTTCCAAGAGTTCAGACTTTCCTGGATTTAATCAGACTGAAGCTTCTCTAAGAAAACCAAGTCCAACAATTTGCAACAGAGGTGCTGAGAGACTTAAACCTTTTCCTTGGAAAGAAATCTTCCCAAAAGTTACTGTCAATAAATACAGTGTCAATTAATTAATGAGGCTAAAATCAGAGAGCATGTTATTTAGACAAACTACAGTCATCCAAATATCAGCTGAGCAGGGAGAAGCAGCATTACCACAAAAGCAGCCCGTTACAAAGGAACTGAAATTTATGCGAGTTTATACAGCCTCTTAGCTTCAGATTTGCAGAGTTGTCAGAAACTCCTCTTGCACAGCAGAAATGAAACTGCAGCAAAATCTGAGGCCGTATAAAACCGGCCTCCCGGGAAGGTGGCCAGCTCATTCGTTTGAATCTTCACCCGCTTCCTCTTCGCACTTTTTAACCGTCTTTTCAAAAAACAACCGACCTGGCTCTGCAGGTTGCCCTCAGGTTGCCTTTTCAAGATCTTGCGTAAATCTGAGAGCTAGAAACAAAAATTTCAGTGCTTACAGCCCGCCTGGTTTCAAGGGCTGGAGACCAGGCAAAACCTCAGCGAACAGGGAGCTCCTAGGAGAAGCCACCAGACCTGTCACATGGAAGAGCCCCCGTGCCTGTTTTCTTTCCCCGAGGTGACGCACTTTTTCCGGCACCTCCCTCTTGTCTCATCCCTGATGCTCCTAGGGACCAGCAGTGACACCCGGGTGTTCGCTGACACTTCCCTCCCGCGTCCCTCCACCTGTTCGCTCGGACATGGCTGGGACACCAGGTTTGTTAGCTGACTCCCGCATCTTGCCTTGAGTGACCTGAGCTCCGTAAGATGGATGAGCTGCGGCGTGCCCACCCCAGTGCCGGCTGATGGCTCTAAAAGTCAAAGCACATCTGCCCGTGAATGGGTTGTCACTGTCCATCGAGGGCAACCCCAGAGACATCCTTGCTGGTGCCCCTCATCCTCTGTCTTGCACACCAGGAATCCTGGCCGTGCCACCAGACACCCAGGCCACGGTGCTTGAGAAGCTGCGGGGAGAGGACACGCGGGGAAAGCGTGGCAGGAGTGAGTGGGAGAGGGTCAAACCGACCAGTGTCGCATGTTTTGGGGATAAGTGTCACTCTCCTCTCCTGTAAAATCCTGCACGCGCTTCCTACACGAAGGGCAGGGAAGCTGCATGGTGCTTTGACGGTGTCTATCTAAAAGCATCATTGACCTGCTGTCCGTCTGTCCTGGCCGTCCTGGGCAACCTGCAGCTCCCCTCGAGAAACCCGCGTCCCCTTCCCCGTACCTCTTGGGGATGCAAGCGTGGCTTGGCCCAGCGCTGTTCAGGTTGGTCTAGCAGGGATGGATTCTAGGAGAGGAGGGACAGGAGCGTGGGCATCACCCCGCTGCATCCTGAGGAGCATCTCCCACAGGTTTTGGCAGCGTGGGGCAGCTGGGAGAGGACACAGCCCGTCTGCCTGTGCACGGCTCCCCTTACACCAGCGTGAACCAGGTAGGGGGGGACCTGGCAGGCAGCCTCTTCCGAGACAAGGAGAATTAGATACTAAAGGAGATATCTAGTATGGATAGAAGCTGTTTAATAATTATCTAGCTTGTAATAAGGTTAAAGGGAATGAAAAATGATGTTTTAACAACTACATTGTTAAAGCTAAGTGAAGCAAGGGATAGTTCC
>JAVKLA010000017.1:28814193-28832144 GCA_034782735.1 Sagittarius serpentarius | reverse complement strand
ATGTATAGGTGTATTGTGAAATTTCATGTATATGCAATACTTTGCTGTATATATCTGAAGTAAGTGCCACGTTGGGGTGCGCACGACTTTGGCGGGACTACCCCCCCGGCCCCGTGCTGCCCAGCGCTGAATAAACATACCTGCTTTACAATCTTACAGATTGTGGAGTCTGTTTCCGCGTTCCTCGTGTCACTCCCTCCCAAAATCTGCCTGCGTGCCTCTGCGAGGGGAGATGGCCTGAGCTCGAGGACGTGGATGGCACAAGCCCCAGGCTGTGCAATGGGCTCTGGTCTCCGTGTCCAGCCCTGACCGCCGCCGTGGGGCTGTACAGGGACACCAAGCCCCTTCCCCGGTCCCCAGGGCTGGGCACCTCCGTTGGACACCCGCCCCAAGCTGAAAGCGCAGGCAAGTTCTGCTCAAAGAAAGGTCTTTATTGAGATGTTGGCTTGGACAGGAGGCCCCTGGGGCTGTACAGGGCTCAGGGGGACAAGGGACATGGTCCTCCCTGAGCTGCTGGTTTCCAGGAGAGATTTCCAGGCACCGCAGAGCCTTGTTAGCATCAAGATCAGAGCAGACCCCTGCCCGTGGGGCCAGCCCTTGCTGCCTGCTCTCACGACAGATGAGGGCAGAGCTGGGGGTGCAACACCTTGGAACCACGGAGGACCATGAGCTTCGGGGTGTCCTGAGAACTGGGGCTGATGGCTGATTTCTCCTCTATCCCCCACATTGCCCCCATCAGTAAAACACCTTTTCCAGGTAGGCATTCAGGAAGATCCCCGTGGGGTCCAGCTTCTCCCGGACAGAGCAGAATTTGGGGAAGGCTGGGTACATCTTCTCAAAGTCCTTCCGAGTGCAGCTGTGGGCCTGCAGGAGAGAAAGTGCCCGGGGGGGGCTGCCCATCACTGGGGAGTTTGTCGCTGGCCCTTCACCCCCACCACCACGTGCTGTGGGAAGCCACTGCAAAAGTGGTGGGACCTCCAACCCCTTATCGACGTGCCCAGCATGGGTAGCAAAAAGGGGAACACCACCTCCTTGAGGCACCCATCTCCCTCTGGGACCAACCTGATGTGGGGGCCCTTCTCTGACCCCCACTCGACTGCAAATCCCCGCCTCCCATAAGGAGCTGTGATGGAGAAGGGGAAGGGACACCCCCCCCTCCCCCTCCGCAGACCCTCTCCTCCCAGAGAAGTGGGGCCATCGGTACCTTTGCCCAGTGTGGTCTTCCACCGTGCTTCTTCATGATGCCCTCGTAGGTCAGCCAGTAGTTGAGGCGGGGGACGTTCTTCCCGTAGGGCCTGGGGGTGGGTCAGGCAGGGAGGGCATTAGCAGGGGCTGTGGGGGTTTTTGCACACCCAGGGAATCTCCCTGAGAACCCCCCACTTGGGGAGAAGGACAACCCCAGGGACCCATCATGGGCTCTTTGACCAGCACGGGGTGATGGAGACCCTCTGGGTACCAGCACGCCACCAGCTCTTGGCCAGTGGACCCTCACGTAGGACAACATCCTCAGGAAGCAGGGGTGGGTGGCTCTGGGGTGCTCCGAGGCCACCCCATCCCTTCTGGCTCGGTGCCTGCAAACGTCTTGAGTGGGGTGAGCGGGCAAAGGCGCAGGAGCTTGTTCAGTCCAGCTTTCCAGCGGCAGGCAAGAGCTGGTGTCAGTCTGTCTGAGCCGTGCGTTTGCTGCTCCTGGGCCTCTGGGCACGGCTCCTGGTGCACCAGCACGCTGACCCGAGGAGGAAGAGGAGGAGGAGCAGGGCGGGCTGGAATGGGGACATGGCTCACCTGTACATGATGATGTTCACGTAGCAGCTGTCTCGCTGGAAGCAGGGACTCAACCAGATCTCGTCCCCCCGAGCGAAGCGCACCTCCACGGGGTAGTGAGCCACCATCTTGGGGTTGTTCTCCAAGGCGGCCTTCAGCTCCAGCAGAGCTTCCTTCGTCTTCTCACTGCCCAGGAGAAGCCCCCAGCCCCAGTTAATGCCAGCATGGACACAGCCAGCTCTCTTCAGGTTTGAAGCCCCATCCCCGCAGCTCCAGCCCTGGCCCCATGCTAATTCAGGGAACGGCTTGGCATGTCCCAGCACATCCCTCCCGTTGCTTTGGGCTCGCAAAGCCCCAAGACACGGTGTGGCATGGGTCTGGTACTCCACAACAGGGATGCGGAAGGGTCCTCATGCTAAGCTCGCAGGTAGGAATGGTGCCTCCTAGCCAGGTCCCTTTCTCCCGGGCTTTGCTCCTGCTCCGGGCAGGCCAGGCTTGGGCAGGGCACGGCATGTGGTTCGGGCACTGAGCTCGGCTGGGGATGGACAGGGAGGGTCTGCAGAGCCATTTACATGGGGATGGCCCAGTCTTGAACATGCTGCTTGAAGCGACACTCGTAGTTGAAGATCTTGTAGCTGATGGCAATATTCTCCACCCGGGAGCTGAAGAGGAGCCAGAAGAAGAAGCGGTTGATCCAGCCCACCAAGCTGGGCACGAAGGTGCTGGAGGGGAGAGAGCAGGAGGTGAGATCTGAGCCCAGAGCGCCTGCCCAGGGATTTGCCAAGGGCAGGCTGTGAGCTGTAATGCCACAAGCCACAGCCCAGGGATGCTGGCCAAGGGGATGCCCTCTCAGGGGGCTGTAAGCAGAGCAGCAATACTCCAAGGGTGCTGGAGCCCATGGGGTCCTGCAGCCCTGCCGGGAGCTTGCCTGTGCTCACCCCACATGGTCTTGGACCTTGCACCCTTGTCCTCAGCTCCCTCCTCCTCCTCTTGCTGCAGGCTACAAAAGGTCCTCACCTTCCCCCCCACCTTGAGACCTCAGTGCCTCCCAGGCTGTGCACTGGGCATCCTCGCACTGGGGGACCGAGATCTACTGGGGACAGGGCGGAGCGGCAGGGTGGACGCCTTGGCAGAGCCGCAGTCCCTCTTCTCCCCCTTCACGGTGTCCTGCCCGGCTCTCCTGTGCCACCAGGGTCCTGCTTCCCAGCCTGGCCTCCACGACCTGGCTGGATCTCCACCCTGGTGCTCAGGACACGCTCACAGCCAACACCACCCTCCAAAAAGCTCCTCTGCTGCTGCAGCCCCGCGCCGCTGCTCCGTCTCTGTGCGCACAAGAGGGCAGTGCAGCCCCAGACATCAGTCCCAACCCAAACCCGCTCCTCCTGCACAGGACCTTGTTCCGAGGAGAACAAGCATCTCCTTCTTTCCCCAGGGACGGGGGTGCTCAGCCACAGTCCTCTCTTGCCATCTTCCCTGGGACTCCCAGCAAAGCAGCACAGGTTTCAATGCGGCGATGCAGAGGCCAGCTCTGGATGAGGCCAGCCCTGGACAAACCCACCCCACTTCTCCCCAACTGCTGCCCAGACCGTGCCCTTACCTGACCCAGAGCAGAAACTCCAGCAAATAGTAGCCAACAGCATAATCCCACAACCAGCTGGCGGAGGAAGAGGGGGGCTGCAAAGCCAAGCAGAGGAAGATGATGGTCATTAGGGACTAGCAGGGTTTGGAGCTTTCTTGCCCGCAGGCATGAAGGTGGGAGCACATGCCTGGACCAGGACCAAGCTGGGAGCGGGGGTTTGGAGAAGGGCACCCCAGGGCTCCCCAGCTCTCTCTCCCGTGATGAAACAGGGCCAATTCCAGTCCCAGGAAGAGACCAGGCTTTGTCATGAGGATGCTGAGAGCTCGGAAAGCCCCAGCTGCGCCTGTGTCCCGGGATGCCCAGACCGTGGAGCATGGGCAGAGTCCAGCCCAGCCCCAAAATGCTGTTTCCCTGATCAGCCCCCCCGCCAGCAGCCTTTGCATTGCAAGCCCGTCCTAAAACATCGGCTCTGGGAGAGCACCCACTTTTGTGCACAGGCCCTTCTCCCTTCCCGTATGGAGCCCGGTGGGACCTGCCTTGTTGGTGGGATCCTGGTAGATGACGCTGACGTTCTCGCTGTGAGGGAACCACAGGAATCGGAAGTATTGGGATCTCTTCAGGTGGTCATCAAGGTGATCGAGGACCTGCAACAACCAGAGAAATGAGGGCTGGTCGGTGACTGTCCCCTGCCATGGAGCAGGGATCCTGGGAGCAGGGCTTGGAGGCACCTCGGAGGACTCCCAGGAACGCTGGGGAAGGTGTAAGGAGCCCGTCTGCAGAGCCCTGGCAAGCCTCGGGTTGGAGGGGGGTCAATACAGCCCGGCCAAGCACCAGGGGGCTGATAGAGACCATGGACCCCAGCATTTGGGGAAGGGAACCTAGCACACCCATCATCTCCTCTCTCTTGGCCGTGGCAGACCCCCATGTCCTGCAGATGCTGCATCTGGCACAAACCGGAGCTCAGACCCCACGTCCTCCTGCAATCGCACCTCTGCAGCCCCCAAACTGCTCCATCAGGCGTTCCCAGGCATGAGGCAGCACAGCCAGGGCTGGAGGGGCCCCTTCCAGCCACCAGCCATACAGTGGGGCATGCTGGGGGCTACCAAAATCCACCTCCTCGTCCAGCATCAGGGATGCCCCCGCCCCCCGCCAGTTTTCGCGCCCTGGCCGCACAACCCTCTGCGGCTCTGGAGCTCCGGGGCAACAGGGGACGGAGCCGGGATGCACTACAGAGCCCTGCCCCAGAGACCCCTCCCTCCAAATGCAGAACTGCCAAGTTATTCGCAAAGACACGCACAAGAGCTTTCAGAAAGGCAGCTCTCTCGGATGAGCCGCCTGCCAGCAGCCGAGGACAGCCAGGGTGAGCGGGCAGGGGACAGGCAGAGCAAGGCAGGTGATGAGGCTCGAGGCGGGGACCGCGGCCCCCGGACATACTCAGCCTGTTCCCAGAGCCACTGGGGTCTCGTCCCAGGGTTACTTGGAGGAAACCCCACTGCCTGGCACAGCAGCACCCACAGAAATGAAAAGACCCTTCAGCCCTTGTCCCTTCCCCCTGCCTGTGCGTGCAAGGGTGGAGGGACCCTGTGCTCACCTCCCGCACGGTGCTGTTTTGGCCAGGCCAGCACCTCTCCCTCTTGCAAACAAAGAGCCTCTCCAACCACCCCCTGCTCCCCCTGCAGAGATCTCCCGTAGCTTTGGAGAAAGGCTTCAAAACCCAGCAGCTTTGCTCCCAGGAGTTTGCTTGACCCAGGAGGAGGTGCAATGACCCATGGCTATAACCCCAGGAAGGTCGCGGCAACCTTAGCGGCGAAGCCGCTCCTTTCTGGCCAGGTCATTTGAATTATTTGTCTTAATGAGCTATTAATCGCCAGGCTGAGCTGCTTTAGCACCACGTTATCTTGCTGTGACCCCGCCATAAGGTGAGGGTCTTTGTGGGCCGCACCACTGTAATGCCATGGTCCCCTTAAAGCAGGGAGGGTGGGAAGACAAATCGTGTATTCCTGTAATTAGTGAGAATTAATGCTAATGCTGTTGTCTTCATCTTCACATCCACAGGTCCCCAAAAGCCACAAAATCTCTCTAAGACGTTCCCAAAACAGCTTATTTTGTGGCCAGATAAGTTCTTATGTTGGAAACAGTTAATGATGGTGCAAGTAGAAGCAGGGCAAAAGCTACGACTCCACGTTTTCATCGGTTTGGTTGAGGAGCAAACGCAGCCGGTAGTGAGGAAAAGAAGGATGCAGCTTTCCCAAGGTGATCCTGCCAACGTCCGTTTGTCTTCCAGCCGTGGCATTTGAGCGCGGAAGCAAATTGCTAGCGGGGTGACCTTTTCAATGTGCGCTTTTGATTCTTGTGATAGCGGCCTGAAGAAAATAAGCCCGCGACTTTGTAGGATAATTACAGCGCAGCGGGCAAGAGCTGAAGGCAGCGAGCGAGCCGGCTTCGGGAGACCTGGGAGACGTTGTCTGCTGGCTGAGTGCCGGAGTCGGAGGCAGAGGTCGGGCAGTGGAAATCTTGTGGCTGTAACGTGGCCAACGCACGCAGCGGAGATGATCCTGGAGCCTGCAGAGACCCGGGGGATTTTGCTCGTCTTCCTTTCCCTCCCAGGAGCCCAGAACAAACCCCTTCGCTTCCTAAAGAGCGGGTCAAAAGCAGCTGCTTGCTTTCTTGCTCACAAACACCCTCGAGAGCTCACCGAGCTGAGGGTCAGGCACCCCGCCTGCTGCAATGCAGGTCTGGTTGCTCCAGATGGTCCTTGGGGCAAGGCCAAGGACGGGGCAAGCGGCAGATGCGGCCAAGGTGCTGTGGAGGACGAAGCACAAGAAGCTGCTAGCCCGCGGCCCGTAGGTCTGCCAGGGCAATGAAGGGGAGCCGGCGAGCTCGCATTTTTGGGAGAGGAGATGGGTGCTCAGCCTCCCCCTTTGCCTGCGTGCTGCCTGTGCCTGGCAGGGTCCTACCGCGTCAGGGGACGGCTGGAAGAGTCACTTCCAAAACATTTCTGGCTGAGAGGAACAAGGTCAGGCCCAGCAATGGAGAGGGGGTTAAGGCACGGGGTGGACTTGGGGGAGCTGGGCTTGTGGGATGCGTCCCAGGTGCCTGGGACATCCCCCAAAGGGTTAAGGGTTCGGGTGCGGGTTAGGAAGTGGCAGGCTCAGACCAAAAGAAGCACTCCTTCACCCACCAGGTCACTAAGCCGTGCAACTCTGCAGGTGACCAGAAGTTTGCAAGGGTTCAGAAGCAGATCAGAGACCCTCCTGGAAGAGAAACTCATTGCCTTGTTAGCTATATACAAACCACCCCCAGCCCAGGAAGCCCCACAGCTGCCAAGATCAGAGGAAGAAGTATCGTATCTGAGTCTGACCCATCCTCATCCTCATCAGCCCCCCAGCAGGTCTGGGGCAAGGGGAGGCTGACTCCATCCCTGCCGCCATCCAGGGACGCTCTGCAGGACGCTCTGGGGAGCTCAGCTGTGCAAGGAACCCTCTCGGTCCCGTGCCTTGTTCCTCGTCATTGTCAGCAGCTAGAGCAGCTGGGTTTATCCCAGTGATAAAAATAAGCACGAGGCCGGAAAAGAAAGCATGCAGATCTTACATAACCCCAAATCCAAGCCTGGCTCCTCTGACACATATATTATTTGCAACGTCTTAGATAACTCAGGCTTAAATATTTCAAGCAACCTGCTCCCTTGCCATTATTCTCTTCCGCCTCGCTGGGCCACTCGACATGAAAGCTGGAGATCTGGAAGCAGGCGAGGAGCAGCGATGACCGAGAATTGATAATGGCATTAATATTTATAGAGTGCATTCTCGTTTCACCCTCCTAACAGCCCCAAGGGACGGGGAAAGATGGGCTGAGCTGTGCAGGGGGCACAGCCCGGGCAGACGATGCTGAGCAGGGTAAAGCTCAGCCTGGGCTACCTACCTTGCTCAGGGTAGCAGGCTTATCCTGCGCGTGAGCTTGGGTTTCCTAGCTAAAAGGCAGATAAGGAGGTGTAAAACAACTCTCAACCTGGCAATTTGGCTGAGGGAAGGTGCTAGAGGACGCGGTGACGGTCCGAGCAGCCTGGCAGGGCGGGTGAGGACCAAGCCGTAAGGAGCTGGCAGGCTCCCACCACATTTAAAAATACTTAAATGCATGCAGAGCAGGGAACTCCCTGCTGCAGGACATCAGGGAAGTCGCAGCTCAGGAAGCAAACGGGCAATTCACAGCCAAAAAACACTTCTGAGCCATTAAACACAAACTCATCACCTCTGCAACTGGAAACACCAGTAATGAACTCACTGCAGGCTGGAGAAATACCTTGGTGGGTTTCCCTTATTCCTCCGCCTACCCTTCCTACCTCCCAGGAAAGATAAGACCCTCAAGTGCTCCAGCTCTCGGCTGCTCTGGTGCAGCTGCTCGTAGCGGGGTGACAGCAGGCGGGCAGACACACTCACGGACTCGGATAATGTGCATGGACCTCTCTGTCCACCTCCCCGAGCAGCCCAGCCAGCCACGGCACGGCACACGCAGCACTGGGTTGCTTTGGATCGGGGCTCACGAAGGAGGCACTGCAAAAGTGCGCTAAATTCACATGCCTGGTGGTGTTCAAGCCGCCCCAACGGGGCACTGAATAATTCAGTCCTTAAAAAATTAAGGACAGCGTTTCTCAGAGCTTTACTAGCACTGCAGCTCTGATCAATCCTGCAACAATTTTTGCTGCTTTTGTCCAAGAACTATTTATTTTTCATGAGCCCGACTTAACGAAGGCTTGTACTGTCGTTAGCCAGGGCTGGAACTGGACCTGTGAGACCCAAATGAGACAACGGATGGGGATGCTGCTGAGGATGCACCAGCAGGAACGTCAGACCTCACGGGAGGACAAAGACGACCCGCGGTTGAAGCAGACCCAAGCTCCTGGAGAGGTTCCTTTCCACCACCACTGGTTTCTTCCTCCTGGTGGACTTTCTGCCTCAGTTTCCCCAGCCAGAAACCTAACTCCTTCCAGCGAACACAGTGAGTCCACGCAGCATTTAGAAGGCCAGCAGGTCTTCCAACTTACAGGTGGCCCCTTCTCTGCTTTAGCCTGTGCAATGCCGCAGCCTCCAGCGATGATCCCGGTGCCAGAGAGCTGGAACAAGCTGGGTGATTGCTCAGCTCAAGGCAGTAGGTCACATCCTGACACAGCAGCTGTGCCAGGCTGTCCCAGCCGCGGAGGGGCTGAGCATCAGCCAGAACAGCTCGTTCCACCCGACGGCCCAGCATCGTGAGGGTGGGAGGGCTCCAGGGAAGTGCATCCAGCAGTTGAAAGGACTTTATGTAACGGCAGAGACAGGGAAAGTCGGTTTTGATGTGTTCCCAGGAGAAAGAATTCCTTCAAATCGCCCTGTAGAAATGCCCACTGGGCCTCCAAAAGCCTTTCTGAGGGGACCAGATCACACCCACCACTGGCCACAGAGCCACATGGAGACCCAAGCTCATAAAGCCCAGGAGATGCACTGCCCCAAAAAAGGGCATTTCATGATCCTTTCGAGGGAAATCGGCTCAGCCTGGCTCCTGCCGGGAATGGAAAGCTCGGCTGGAGGAAACCACCCTCCAGCACTGAGCATCCCTGTACCAGCGCCCCAGGACACTGTACCCAGTGCCTCAGCCACGTACTGAACAAGGACCTCAACTTCTCATGCTCTCCATGGTCAGCTAAGAGCCCCTTCATAGGCTACATGCGAGACGTTGTCTTCAGGAGGGACGCAAAGAGGGGACAAGAGGGAGAGGATGGATGGTGGGACAGCAGAACTTGCCGAGAAGGAGACAGCGGGCGAGACCTTCAGAGCCGTGCAAGATGCTAACCTATGAGGGAGCAGGTCAGAAACCCTCCTCCCTTGGGGATGCCCCAGATGGGCCAGTTACCAGCCCCATATGCCTTAGTCTGGGTGGTCTGGACCTTTGGTAAGATGGAGACGGACAAGTCCAGTAGCAACATGACAATTGGTTTAAAGGGAGTTTTCCATCACACGACCCAAATGCAGCTCTGGAGTTGGATCCTTATACGGGATTTCTTCAGTCTGGCCCTTGAAATGTGTCACCCGTCACACTCCTCCTCATCCCCAGCACGGTTTGTCCCAAGTTCAGCTCAAAAAAAAGAAGTTACTCCCAACCTTCACGCTGGAGGATGGAGAGCTCCATCCAGAAAAACACCCTGACCTCACACAGAAGAAAGGACCGAGTTATTACCAAGAGCACGAGATGCTCAGGGACTCTGTTAAGCGGTCCATCTGTCGCTGGAAAAGGCAAGGCTCTCCGTTAGCTGAGCAGCAGGACACAACGAGACGGGAGACGGCACTTCCTCGGAGAGCGCAGGGCTCGTGGGAGCAGCCGTGCCCTGCGGGATGCTGCTCCTCTCCTCCGGGACCCAGCTAGGCACTGCCTGCCTCCGGGGACGCTGGCTCAGCCCAGGCACGGGCTTCTCCCCGTTCTTGCTTCGTCCAGGCGGCACATCAGCTCATCGGACCAGCCCAGGATTTCCAGCAAGGGCAATTTTCTCCGGCTGGAACATTAAATCTGCATTAGGCTTAGTCACGCGTGCCTGGAGTTACCAGATCTCCGCTGACCTGCCAGCGCCCGCGAACACTGGGTTAAACGGAGCAGAGGCGTTGGCTGATCCGTCTCAGGGTGACGTTTCCCACGGGCAGAAGCAAGTGCCGAGGGCGGCAGCGCTGACGCTTGCAGGCTCCTTCGGCGTCTCTAACTTGATTGCGCTGGAGCCTCCACGCTCAGCCCCGCCGCGGCTTGGAGGCAGCCCAGGGAAGACGAAGCTGACGGCTACGGGCAAGCCTCCATCCCTGCTCCGGTGGGACCGCTGGCGTGGCACAGCCCGCCGCAGCTCCCCGCCGCTGCGGCTGCCCTCCCCCTCGCTTATCCCTGCCTGCGGCGAGGCTCAGGCATTGCTCACGAGGCGGGGGAACGGTTTAAAACCCGCAGGGCCGTACGCAAAGGGTAGGCCGCAGCTGGAGGAGGGGGTCCGACTGCCGTCACCTCCGGGCTGAGTCAGGCAGGGGACACCTGATGCTGCGAAGTGAGGACGGTGCTGCAGAGAGAGGCCGGGACACGGGGACAGCGGCAGTGACTGTCGTTGACCGGCCTTTTCCCTAGAGAGGGCAACGGCTGTCCTTCCAGCGCGCAAGCACCTTGCCGGCCCCAAATCTGAATCGGAGACGAAATCAAGAAGAGCAGGAGGAGGGTTTTCACCCTCTTCTACCCTGCCTCGGTCCCACCGGTGGGACGCAGCTCCCGCCGGCCCGCTCGGGCCCAGCCAGGAGGTCTCTCCTGAGCAGGAGCCCTCTGCTCCCCTGGACCTCAGGTTTGCAACGCACCCCATGCCAAGGCAGTCTCTCCGAGCTAGCCATCATGCCCAGGAGAGCAGGCAGCGGTGCCTGCCTGCCTGCCTGCCTGCTGCCTGCCGTGCAGGCAGCCTCCTGCGGGGCGGGGGTCCCATCTCCCCTGCCAGAACCCAGAGGACGTCTCGGAAGGACACAGCCATGTTCCAGCTCGGGGTCAGGCTCCACAGCCCAAGGAGGGCACAGAAAGTCTTCGGCAGGTTCCTGAGGACGCTGGAAGCCGCCAGCCTTCTCCTGCAGACACACGCCGCCCCGGGGCTGCCCGGGGGCTGATCTGGGACAGTAAAACCAGCTATTTGAATCTCAGGCTGGATAAATGCAAAAAACCTGTGTCAGTCCGGACCGGTTTTAAAAAAGGAGCCTGGGAACAGCTCAGGGGTGAGCGTGGCAACGATGGAAGAGGTGAGGAGGTTTCACGTCGCCTTCACACCCCTGAGCTCTCCTGGGCCAGATGTGGAGCTGAAGGCAGCTGGGAATGGGCACAACTTCTCCCAGAGACGGTGCTTTGCAGTTCCCAAAACCCACCGGGAATAATAAAGAGAGGAGATTACTTTCATCTCCGCGTCTTTCCCCACAGGTCTCCCTCTCTGCCCAGCTCCCCCAGGCGGGACACAGAGGGGTGGCCGCAGAGGGTCCCCGTGCGAGGTGCAGAGGTCCCACCTGCTTTTTGGTGAGAACTGAACAACTCCTCATTGTAGACTCACAGTAGCTTGGGCTTCCCCACCCAGCCTCCTCCCAGCTTTAGCTGCCAGAGCGCACTCAGCCCTCGCCTCTGCTCCGTGCAGCACCCCTGGGAACAAAGCAAACGTCCTCCCACAGCACAAGGGGGCTCAGCACCCCCATTTCCCGCCGCCTCGCTGGCTCATCTTGCAACCACGCGAGGGGCTGCACCTCAGACCCTGCTTTGCTTCTGAACATCAGCTGCATGATGCAATGCATGTCTTGCTGCAGGTCCTGGCCACCCACCTGCCCCACGTGGCGCAGAGCTGGCATTCACGAGTACCTCTCCCCACCCCGCTACCTGCACCTCTCTGGTCCCAGAAGGTGCCGTGCCCACTCATGGGAAGTTAAAGTGGCATTTGCTAAGAAACGTGGCTTTTCCTTCCTCTCCTTTTTCACCCTGGAGATGTTTCCAGCTTAAAGGACACCGTCAAGCACACCACGAAGGATCAGGAGAGCAACCTACACACACGTGTGGGATTTCCTACTGGAGCACGACCGCTTGCCAGTCTTCCTCTGACCGTGCCACCTCACTGAGAGCTTGGCTTATCCCCAAGGAAGCTTCAAAAGCATCGCCCACGTCGTACCTCGGTGAGGGTGGAGGGGAAGGCCACCTCGTGCAAGTGGAACTGGGGCACGCACTGGAAGGTGACCGTGAGCACGACGCCCAGGCAGCCGAGGTGCAGGCGGGCAGCCTGGAAGACGTCCGCGTTGATGGACTCGGAGCACTCCAGGATCTCCCCCGAGGCTGTCAGCAGTGTGAGCGCTACGACCTGCCGAGAAGGGAGCAAAGCTTCAGTGAGCATTCGGTATGTCTGTCCCACCTCCATACCAAGACCCTGCATCCACCCCAAAACTTAGGGCTGGGGGCTAAGCAGAGAGACCCCTGTACCACAACCATCATCACAGGGTGCCTTCTGCTGAGCTTGGCTCCACCAGCCCCTCTCCTGCCACCTTTGATGTAGTGACGTAAAAGAATCCTTCTCTCTCCGGGAGATGCTAGGAAAAGCCATCAAAGAAAGAGGTAAAACTCCCCCAAATTGCTTCACTTCTCCATAACCATCGGTGGAATCGCCGTACAGGATTTGAGCTAGGAGTGGAGGATTCTCAGAAGTGTCTAGTTAAAAACAGACGTGGGCCCTGCAGAGATTTGGTTTGGGGGGCTCCAACACAAGAAGATCTGCTTTCCCTTTGGTACAGAGCTTATTCACCGGATTATAAGACCATAAAGCACAGGGACAGAGGAGCTTTGAGCTGGGTTATATTTTGGCTAGCAGATGAGGAGGTCCCACCGGTGGGGGGGCAGACTTGGGGGGTCCCCCATGACAGCTCCATTCCCGGGGGGACAGGACCCCTCCTGCTTGCAGTGTGCTTCCTCCTTACCCCAGGGGTGGGCACACCAGTCCCAGACTGGGTGATGGGACACCTCGCCTGAAGCCCTCAAGATGCTGACATCCGTGCATTGACACGCTCCCGACTCGTGTCTCACCTGGGTGGGGAGGATGCCGTGCTTGATCCCAGTGTTGTGCGTCCCCGTCCCGATCACACCAGCCGCTGCCACCTCAGAAACGGCTCCTAAGCTGGGGGCAGAGGAAAGGGCTGGGTGAGGACCTCGGTGCGTGGCACACGGCGTGGGGCACAGCCCACCGTGCCAGGCGTTACACCGTGTGCGGACCCTGCACAGAGACTGCCAGGATGGGCCCCCCGCCCCTTGCTCCAACAAGCAGGGTTTTCCACCCTTCAGGGTACCCTGCAGCAACCGGTGGTTTTGTTGGCCATGTGTGCATGTCTCCATGGGACACATCTATCAGGACGCTGCTATAGTCCATGGGCAGGAAGAGGCAGCTGGTGAGCCCAGGGCACCGTGGTCAGCTCAGCTGTGTCCCATCGCACAAGTCCCCATCTCTCCCCATCAGCCTGCAGGGACTCGCAGGGGTAGAGACGACGTCCCTCCCATAGGCAGTCAGAGCACGGGGCGAGGAACCCGGGTTTACCCCAGAAACATCACTGTGGAGCAGGGCTGGAAGCAGCATCCACGAGCATAGGGTCTGCAGACCAAGCTCCATCCCTCCGGCCGTGGCCAAGGCGGGATGGTAGAAGGTTAAAGCAGACCGCGCGCTGTTCCTGCCGTTTCCCCCAAATACCCTTCCAGCTGCCAACAGCCGGGGAGCGGAGACTTCCTGAACCAGACATGGTTTCTCTGACCATTGCAGCCCTCGGTGGATTCCTCCGCCACGAAGGGGTCCTGCTCACCCCACCCGCACCGCTGGCCGTCTGCGCCGGTGGGGCTCATTTCTCTGAACCCTCACCCCAGCCCTGGTCAGGGCTCTGACAAACTCATCGCTTTTATTGACAGGGGAACACAGATATTGAGCTAGACTGTAATTAAAGAGCAATTTCTTCCCTGAGGTCAGCAAAAGAAGGAGATGGAGTGTGAGAAAGGCTCTCCATGGCTCCTTCCTTTGCAAACCCCTACCTGAAGGCGGCTCCCTCCAAGCCCTTGGCGAGACACCCGCTGCAGGGAACCACACGTGTTGGAGGCGGAGGGATCAGCCACGACCAGCTCAAAGCATCCCACCCTTTGCCCCCACCCCGGTCGCCCTGGACCCCCCCAGCCCATCACTTCCACCTCCTCTTCTGGGGACAGCAGACATCCCAAAGCAATGCAAAGACTCTCCCGTGCCTCCTGCTAAGATATTCCAATGGCTAATTGCCTTTTGCCATCAAAACCTCATTTCTAGCCTAATTTTGTGTACCATCAGCCTCCTTTACCCAGGGCTGCCTGCTGCCAGCCTCTGCCCCAGGCAAGGCATCCCTAGGAGAGATGCTTCCATCTTTTTAGGGCCAGGGAGTGCAGAGCTTTCCTTCGTGATGTGGGAAGGACCAGCCTGGTGGGTGCAGTGAGAATATAGGGATAGGTGTGGGGATAAAGGTTCCCCTTGTCCCACCTCCTGCTCCGAGGCAGGATCGGCTACTCCACCGCGGAGGGGGTTGACCTGCAGTCTGCAGGACCCTGGTGGAAGACCAGATCCTGAAGCAAATGCCCCTATTCTGCAGTAAAAGCTCTTCGAACATCCCTGTTTTGCCATGTCCCAGCACTTGATCTGGGGCAAGGAGGGACAGCAGGGAGGACGCCCAGGGACGGCCCCGCGCACGTGTCACGCTCACTTGGCCAGCGCCAGCCCGTGCTTGCTCAGCTCGACGTTCAGATCCGAGAGGAAAATCCCACCTTCCACCGTCACTTGCTGCTTCTCCTTGTCCACCTGCAAAGGATGGGATGGGAGAGGGGAAGGTCGCAGAGCTCAGAGGAAAAACACCCCGTGGAAGACACCTCTGCTTTTACCAATGCGGTTGATAATGTCTGTACAGGAGAGTCACGTACCACGAGGGACTTGCTCCATCCTGAGCCGCCACCTCTCTCAGACCTTCACCCACCCCAAATCTCACCCCGCCCCTGGTCCAGACCCCCCTCCCCTGTGCTCTCCCCAGTCTCAGGGGTGTGTAACCTCTCCCATGACTTCTCCCAGGTGCTGGGCAATGCAAGGGAGAAGACAACCCCCCAGCAAAGCTCTGCCTTCAGCAAACCTCTTCACCCTGCCCTCCTGCCTTGCTCAGCCAGCTCCAGCCAGGTCCTGGTGGAAGGAGAACTTACTACCATTAGGAGCTATTCATCCCGCTTCTGACGGACGGAGCTGTCAGGGAGGGAGCCGTTCCTTAATTAATTATTGCTGTTAATTACCAGTAATGATCCAGCTCTCAGAATATGCTGCTAGAGTCAGGGTTTTTTCATCTTCGGCTGCACCCATACACGCACGTGCACGCGTACAGAAACACACATGCATATGTACGTGCACAAATGCATCCGTGCGCGCACACACGCGTGCATGCACACACGACACGCAGGCATGCACACATGCACAGAGTCAGTTCTCGCACGGTTTATAACCAGCCAGCCTTGTACGCCCAGTAAGAGCCCAGTATCTCCCTACACGCCGGAGGTCTGGATGCAAAGCAGAGGGCAGGAAAACCTCTCCCTCTCGGCAGCTCTCATTTTCCCGGAGTTGTTCCGGATGTGATCCACAGGCAGCCAGGAAGAGCTGTTTCCTTCCCAGTGTCCCCAAATGGAGCAATCTCCCACGGGGACGTTTCCCAGCTGACGCAGGAACAAACCATGGAGCACGAACATCCAGCCGGGTCTTTGCCAGGCTGCGGTGCCTAAGGCACCATTGCAAGCTCGCATCAAGCGAGCCGCGAAAGGTGATCCTGCCAGACCCTGCTGCGACGAGGACAACGTGCCAAGGCGAAGCCCTCGCTGAACGCACGCTGGGAAGACATCGCTTCTTTGCATTTTTATAGCTGCTCCATACGCTTCCAACGCACAAGGGATGCTTTTACACCAGGAAAAGGTGCATTCCCCAGTCTCGCACCAACGTTTGAGGGTCTGGTTTGGGAAAACTCCTGGCTGTGAGGAGAGGAAAGCCTCTCCATCCTTTCACCTCCCACCCTGGGTCCGGCAGTGTTGGCGCAATGCCTCCCAGCCCTCGGTGGCCACGCGAACAGGGCTGCCACCATATTCCAGGGCGACCACGCCACCTCCTAGAAGCCGGTCTCACCTTGAGGACCCTGTTCATCTTCCCCATCTGGATCATGAAGTCATCGGTGCAGGCGATGTCCGAAGGAGAGTGACCACCCCCCACCACCTTCACCCTCTTGTCCCGCTGCCGGGCCATATCCAGGATCTGCAGAGACAACAGGCAGCCCGGAGCATCCAGCATCTCCCTCAAAGCCACGTGCTAAGGGCGGTGCCAGAGGCACTGTGAGACCTCCCGAGCTAAAATCTCACCCGTGGTTGCCATCCCTTTACCTGGATAACTCATCATCTGGGGGTAAGACCACCTCTGGAGCCCAGACACCTCCTAAGACAGCCCTTGGGATCATCCTTGCGGGTTGGACTAGACGACCTTTAAAGGTTCCTTCCAACCCAAACCATTCTATGATTCTATGATCCCAAAAGAGGCGATGCCCACCTGAGACGCTCTAGGGTGACAGAGGCATCTCTGGGGTGACAAGTGACACAGGACTCCCACCCTGATCTGGGGCAGGCGGGGGACCCCAGAAGGATGCCAGATGCTGATGCCCAAGGAACAGAGTCCAACTGGGGCCAGGCATGCCGGTTTTCTGCATCTTTCGGGTGTTTGGCCCATCTGCTGGAGAACACGTGCAGTTCAGTAGGATGGGCCATCTCCTGGGGCTAAGGGAAGGACTCATGCTGTCACCATCTGTGATCTCTCTGGCTGAACACGATGGAGCATCACAGCCCTTCCTGGCCTTTCCTCCTCTTCATTTCTAAGGGGTTGTCTCCTGGAAGCACCTCCCTTACCTCCCGGATCTCCTCCACTGAGGTGGGCTGGAAGTACAGCTCCGGAGAGGAGCCATAGGTCTTGGCCCAGTTCTGGAACTTGACGCCGCCTTGGCCGTGAACCTGGACCAAAAACAAGAGCTAAAGCAGAAGAAAGCAAGTGCCTCCCCCGCTTTTCCACACAGCCCGCCCTTCGTCTGCCAAGACCACTGTACCTGAGCCAGGTTTCCAAAAGGGTTACTTATTTATGGAGGCAGAGGTTCATCTCAACCCCTGAGTCCGTAGAGCAGAGATGCCTCCATGTGAACAAGTCAGCCCCGGGCTCCCTTTGCAGTCAGTGGGGAGAAATGGGAGGACGCCCTGGGCGGTTTGAGACGTCTCCCCCGAGCGCAGCCCATCCCTTCTGCCTGCAGCACGACGTGTGCCGGGGTCCTCTTGGTTTGCGTGGCCCCTTCTGCTCTGGTCTCTTCTCAGACCTGGTCTCAGCACCCATACCTGCCTGGTGGGCCATGGGCACAGCCTTATGTCCCAGCGTTCCCGGATGGCCTCATCACGAGGGGCTGACTGGGACCAGGCTGGGACCTCCCTCCAACCTCAGCCATCCACCCTGGGACACTGTCCCCAGGTCTGGCATGGAGGGGTGCAGCCAAAAGACCCAGCTCCATCCCATCTCCAAGCAGGGGTTAACCCAAGGCAGGGCATCCCCAGGGTGGTTGGGATGGGTCATGGGCGGGGTGGGGGGGACACGGACACAACCAGTTTCCCCCTGGCCATGGCTGGCCCAGCTGGGGCTTGGGCAGGGAACGACCTGGCGTGGGGCTGGGCACCAAGCCCCAGAGAAGATGGTGAATCCCCCTGCCCCAGGCAGGACTGGATCCAACCTCCTGCCCCTGACACAAGGCATGTCCCTCCTTGGCTGCAGGGGACGATTTAAACCCTTGCCACCTCCCGCAGTCTCCTTCCTCCCCATCCCCTCCAGCCTCCTCTCCATCAGCAAACCCTCCGCCTTCCACCTTCCCACCCAGGCTCCCTCCTTTGCCCTCAGCCCATTTTCCTTCTCCCCCTCTCTATGATGGGTTCAGCTCCCGTCCCAAAAGCAGGGGGGGGGGGGGGGGGGGGGGGGGGGGGGGGGGGGGGGGGGGGGGGGGGGGGGGGGGGG
>JAVKLA010000017.1:28769290-28783626 GCA_034782735.1 Sagittarius serpentarius | reverse complement strand
CGGCCCGTCCCGGCCCGTCCCGTCCCGTCCCTTCCCGTCCCCTCCCTTCCCGTCCCGTCCCTGCCCGTCCCGTCCCTTCCCGTCCCTCTTCCCTTCCCTCGTCCCTTCCCTCTTCCCTTCCCTCTTCCCTTCCCTTCCCCTCCCCTCCCCTCCCCTCCCTTCCCTTCAGCTCACCCCATCTCATCCCATCACATCCCAGCCTGGCAGCTCCCCGTCTCCACCAGCTCCCATGGGCCTCCTGCCCTCCATCCCACCCCACTGGTAAGGTTGAAAATCAGTCTGCATCCATCTCCCCGTGTCCAGTGCCCATGCTCCCGCCCACCTCCGTGCTCTGGAGGATGCCCGGGGCGGGGGGTGAACCCAGCACCGTGCAGGGATGCACGATGGGGCTGCAGCCTCAAATCAAGGCTCATACCAGCCCTGGGAGCTGAGGGAGCTCCTGGCCCTGTTTCTTGGGGGGATCACTTCACCCTCCTCTGACCTCCGCTTCTCTCCGTGCCTGCAGCGCCGATGGGGAGTTCGCCGTCACCCACATGACGAAGGCCCACCTCTTCTCCAACGGGAAGGTGAAGTGGGTGCCGCCTGCCATCTACAAGAGCTCGTGCAGTATCGACGTCACCTTCTTCCCCTTTGACCAGCAGAACTGCAAGATGAAGTTCGGCTCCTGGACCTACGACAAGGCCAAGATTGACCTGGAGAACATGGAGCACCACGTGGACCTCAAGGATTACTGGGAGAGCGGTGAGTGGGCCATCATAAATGCCATCGGCACCTATAACTCCAAGAAGTATGACTGCTGCACCGAGATCTACCCCGACATCACCTTCTGCTTCATCATCCGTCGCCTCCCGCTCTTCTACACCATCAATCTCATCATACCCTGCCTGCTCATCTCCTGCCTGACCGTGCTGGTCTTCTACCTGCCCTCCGACTGCGGGGAGAAGATCACCCTCTGCATCTCTGTCCTGCTGTCCCTCACTGTCTTCCTGCTCCTCATCACGGAAATCATCCCGTCCACCTCGCTGGTCATCCCTCTCATCGGCGAGTACCTCCTCTTCACCATGATCTTCGTCACGCTCTCCATCATCATCACCGTGTTCGTCCTCAATGTCCACCACCGCTCCCCCAGCACCCACACGATGCCCCGCTGGGTGCGTAGCTTCTTCCTCAACTTCATCCCTCGCTGGCTCTTTATGAAGCGGCCCCCGGCGCTGCCTCCCCCCGAGGGGACCGCCGGGCAGTACGACCTCCCGGGGACGAGGCTCAGCACCTCCCGGTGCTGGCTGGAGACCGATGTGGATGACAAGTGGGAGGAGGAGGAGGAGGAAGAGGAGGAGGAAGAAGAGGAGGAGGAGAAGACGTACCCCAGCCGCATGTCCCAGGCAGGCTCCCACGGCCAGGGCACCCAGTGCCGCTACAGCTGTGGGCGCCAAGCCGGGAAGGCGTCAGGGGGACCAGCCCCCCGGGTGCCCCCCAAGGGGGAGGAGGAGGAGGTGGGCTCGGACGGGGGGCTGATGCTGTCCCCCAGCATCCTGAAGGCCCTGGAAGGGGTGCAGTACATCGCGGACCACCTGCGAGCCGAGGATGCTGACTTCTCGGTGAGTGGGTGCCCCTGAGGGCTGGAGGGTGAGGGGGGGTCTCCCACCCGGGGTGCTGCCTCCTGCCAGTTATACCTCCATGGAGGGGGTCAGTGCTGGGACCCCCGGTTGGTTCCCCGGCTGCTGAGGACCCAAAGCCGGGGAGAAGATCAACGACCACCTCCTGGGAGATGCCCGGTCCATGGGGTCAGTGGAGGGTTCCTCCAGCTCCCGTCCCTGCTGGCTGCAGGCGTGTTGGCGGTCCTTCTCCTGCCCGTGCTGTCCTGCCCTCGGGGAGCAGAGGTGGCCCAGCCTGTCCTGCTGGGACCCTGCTCAGGGGCTGCACCCCCTACTTTTAGCCAGGCAGTTTCAGAAAACCCTGGGTGGGATTAGTTCTGCCCCAAGCAGCCTCCCCGGAGAGGTCCATCCCCCAGCCCTGCTGCTCCAGGGATTTCCCAAGACACAGGGTATCTCCTCGCCCTGAGGCAAAAGGTGGATGCAGAGGAAGCCCCGGGTGGTCTCCTAACCCAAAGGGACCTCACAAACTGGGGAGGGGGGAGGATGCATCCTCTGCC
This sequence comes from Sagittarius serpentarius, assembly GCA_034782735.1. Classification (NCBI taxonomy): domain Eukaryota; kingdom Metazoa; phylum Chordata; class Aves; order Accipitriformes; family Sagittariidae; genus Sagittarius; species Sagittarius serpentarius. The sequence continues at coordinate 28,781,474 of JAVKLA010000017.1, read as the reverse complement.
CACACTCACAGCCCCTCTCCGCTCGGCAGGTGAAGGAGGACTGGAAGTACGTGGCCATGGTGATCGACCGCATCTTCCTCTGGATGTTCATCATCGTCTGCTTGCTGGGCACCGTGGGGCTCTTCCTCCCGCCCTACCTGGCGGGGATGATCTAGGGCCTGGGCCAGGCTGTGGTGGGGACGGTGGGCGATGCACGCTCCCTCCTCCTGGGGAGCGGGCACGGTGGTGCCCACCTCCAGCCGGACCCGTGCCTCTCCCTGAGAGGACACGGTTGCGACCATGGAGGACTCTCGGATGGGAAATGCAGGGTGAAGCACGGGCTGTGCCGAGGGGTGACCTGGGGGTGGTGGGGTGGTCGCAGCAGTCCCGGCATGGTACAGCTTCTCCATTGCCTCAGCACAGGCTGGAGGCATCTAAAAGAGGCATCTGCTTCTGCGAGCTGCTGCAAGTCCTACCCAAAACCCAAAAGCTGCATCTGGTTGTGACTCCAACGTGCTGGGCAAGAAGAGGGGACCTCACAGCTGCTTTAGGACGCATCCTGACCGCAGGGTGCTCGGAACCACAGGCAGGCACAGTCATGCATGATGCGGGGCAGGTGATAATGCTTCGGATGGTCCACGCAGAAGGGGTACGGTGGTGGGGTGGAGGTCCCTGCTGAGCCGCATGGCTTGGGGGTCTCCGCACTGCGAAGCCCAGCCCCGGTGCAGACCCTCTGCAACCCGCCAGCACAAGCAGTTTCTCCCACGCCGGAGCTAAGGGTGGCAGGGAGACGGGAACACCCAGAAATGTGGGTAGTTTGGAAGGGAAAAACCACCCTGCAGAGCGAGATAACCCACCCAGCCATGGCCAGACGGTGCCCACGGACCCCGGGATCTCGGGGTGCTGCCTCACGCCAAGGCTGGTGGACTCAGCTGGTGGGGGGGGGACCTGCACTGCCGAGGTCCTTCCGGAGCAAATCCTCCTCTCCATCCCATGTCAGATCCCAAACCACCTGGCTCTGATGACTGCTGCAATCCAGCTTTTAAATTCTAGCTTCCGTATATCCTAAAGGGCATCTACTCTCTTCTTCCCTGACCTCGGAGACACCGGGATTTTCCAGCAAGGTTTTCTCCTCCAGGAGACCAGCCCAGGCATGGCGGTGCTGGGTGCAGTCTGAGAGGTTTCAGAAAACACTTTGTGCTTTCAGGAGCGAAACGGGCCGGAATAAACGGTGCCATGGAGGGACGTGCACGTCCCGAGGGTGTTGCAGCCGCTCATGCAGCCTCCGGTGCTGGCAGGCTGGCTCAGGCGTGCGCAGGGCCGGGGCTGAGAAATGAGATGTGCGAGGGGGGAGTGCCCAGGCGTGGCTGGCTGGCTGGCTGCGTGCGTGGGTATACGTGTGTGCGTGTCTCTAACCCGGTACGCGCGGGCTTTAGGGCTCTGCAGAGCCAGGAGCGCAGAGAGCTCTCCTGCGAGGACAATTTCTGGCTTGGTTGGGGCTGCATCCCCTTGGGGCGATGCAGGGATGTTGGCTGGAGGTGAACAGGAGGGGATGCCCAGCACCCTGGGCACTGCCAGCCATGGCACAGCTTCAGCAGACCTCACCGCCATGGGGCAGAGGGGGAACTGGCTCCCCTTCCCACGGTAATCCCTGCAGCCCCTCTTGCCAGCCGCAGCCAGCACCCACCACCCCTCCCAGCTCAGTCCTGCCTGGCTGACGAGGCCACCGGAGCACAAGCTCTGGGGTGACCACCCCCAGTGTGGCTCCAGACCCCCAAGCATCCTTCTTTTGGGGGGAACCCATCCTCACGGCTGTGCTGTCGCACACAAACCACTTCCCAGCAGCCTCCACCATGCATTGCCCGTGATTTCCCGTCGGTCTTTGAAAAGCAAAGGTCTTGCAGATACTCTCGCTAGCAAGCCTTGGGGTGGGAGCAGGGGGAGTCCAGGACCCTCGTATGGATTGTGGGGTCAACGGGAGGGAAATGGGGCTCCAGAGGGGACGTGGACGCAGCAGATCCAGCTTCACCCCAGCAGCTCCCCTGGGGATGCTGCCACCGGCACGGCGCTTCCCCGCACCGGCAAGACGGCTGGGAGGTCTGACCAGCGTCACCCTTAGCCTTTCCAAAGAGGTGCTGGTGACCAGGGGACTTGTCCCCACAGTACGGGGGTGACAGGCAAGCAGAGGCACAGCAGGACTTTGTGCGTGGTTTATCTCAGCCAGAATGAACAGCGTTGTGGGAAGATGCTGGGGAAAAGCCCGAACCGTACGGTTTCCAACTCAAAGCACAAACCGAACAGAGACTTGGTTTGCCGTCGTTGCTTACACACAGCAGCTCGGAGAAAACTCAGCTGGAAGAGGCACCGTTCTCCTGGTTTGTGTCACCGAAGGCTGCGGTCCGTGGGGTCCCGTCGCTCCCCGTGCTCTGCGGGCTTGGGGCCGGGCGCGCTCCGGCCATGGGCGCTGGAACCGGCTCCACCGCAGCACGCGGACCCGCTTCCCATCATTAAATAAACTCTTCTATACAATGTACAAGGAAACGCAAACAGTCCCTCTGGCCACGGCTCCGATGGCCCCGGAGGACCCCCGCGCGGCCCCCCCCCGGGATGCCAGCTCCCCCAGCTGCCGTGCCCCTCCCCGTCTCCCGGCGGCGAGGAGCAGGGTCCAGGTCCCCGTTGCGACATGCCGCCCGCGGCTGTCCATCCTTGGAGGGGCCGAGGGACAGACACACGGACCTGCTGGCAGCCGGGGAGTGGGGAGCTGCCGAGCCAGAGGGATCTTCAGCTGTCCTCGGGGATGGCCAGATCCCCCCCCACCAGTCCTTTCCAGAGACGAGTCACCAGATGCCTCCCTTCTTCAGAAGACCAACGAGATGATGCTAAAGACACGAGCGGCTGCAGGAGGAGGTGGGGGGACAGGGAGGGCAGGACGGCGAGGCCACGGGAGACACACAAAAGCCAGCTCCTCCGCAACGCTCTCCTCCCACCTCCGCCGACCGAGGCGCGGCGGTCCCTCTCCTCCTCTCCTTCCCCCTCTCCGCCCCTGCCCTCACTCCAAGCACAGCTTCACCAGGTTGGCCTGGACCTTGGCTTGGTCCACAGCATCCAGGAGGTTCTTGGCATCCACGGCCAGGGTGTGGGAGGCCGTCAGCATCTGCCGCTTGCACTCTTCGCTCAGCGAGGTGACGGCGTTCTGCTGCGCCAGGCGCATCTTGTTGATGAGGTCAGCCAAGTCCTTGTTGAGCAGCTTCTGGGTCCCCTCGATCTGACCGTGACACGCAGGGGTTACAGACAGGGGAGCCACCAGCACACGACCCCACACCGGACCCCTTCCCCTCCTCCCCAGTCCTACCTCGGTGCGGGAGGCAGCGGGCAGGACAGGCAGGATCTCGTCGACGCTGCCGATCAGCTTCCGCAGGGACAGGCCCACGTTCTGCGGGGAGGGCAGCGGGGTTAGGATGGATCCAGGTACGGGCGCGGGGAAGTGGTGCGTGGGAATAGTCTGTGTCGCTAAGTCAAGGATCCCATTCGAGAGAGGGGCGTGGTAGGAGACTCTCCCACCGTTGATACAAGGACTCAGCAGACAGTGCTGGAAATGCTGCCCCCATTGATCCAAGGACCCAACGGAGGAGCAGGGCATGTTGGAAACTCTCTCGCCGTTGACCCAAGGACCCAACGGAGGAGCAGGGCATGTTGGAAACTCTCTCGCCATTGACCCAAGGACCCAACGGAGGAGCAGGGCATGTTGGAAACTCTCTCGCCGTTGACCCAAGGACCCAACGGAGGAGCAGGGCATGTTGGAAATGCTCCCTCCTGTATGCGCAAGACCTTCCTGAGAAGGATGCTTGGTGGGAGCCGCTCAGCAGACTCATTCCCAGCTCCCTCCCCCACTCCCCGAAGAAGCCCTGGTGTTGTCCCCTCCCGGCCCTCGCTACCTTCACCACGAGGATGTACCCCTCCGGGGGCAGGAGGCTGATCTCGTTCTTCAGCTGCAGCACGGCCCGCACCAGGTCCATGACGTTGCTGTACACCGTGTCATCTGTGCGGTCCAGGTTGGCGGTGGGGGCTGGTTGGATGGACTGCCAGGGAACGGGGATGCGATGAGATCAGACGGACCGAGGGAGCAGGGAGGGAAAGACCAACACCTATGGGGAGCCCTGGTCAGACCCTTCCACCTTCCACCCACGACCCCGATGCTGCTGGGTCTGTCTGACCCCTTTGGGGCCTGGGGGAGTCAGAAAAGTCCCATCCTGCAGATGCAGAGGGATGATGGAGGCGGAGGAGGAGGAATGAGACGGTGGAGATGGAGGAGGAGGACTGGGATCATGGTGGCCCGATCCAGGGAGATCTTACCTGCGCCCCGAGTCTTGGAGGCTTCTGGGGGGGCCCCGTGAACTCCGCTACGCCGTCAGTAAGGGAAAGGAAGGATAGTCACTCCAGCTGCTCCCACGGACAGGCGGGCATGCTGCAAGACCCCTGGGACCCCTGCCACGTCCCACACCACCCTGCGGCAGCGTGTCCCGCTGCGGCTGGACAACCCCACCCACCCCAATTGTGCCACCTCCCCACAGGGTCAGACCCCCTTGGACCCCCATGCCTGGGACGGGCAGACCCCCGCCTAGGGCAGGCAAAGCTGCTCCCCAGGATCCAGGATTTCTTTCATGGAGGATCCCAAAGCTGGGAGAGATATGGCCCCGAGGCTCCTCGCAGCTCAGCGCAGGGCTCCCCGCTTGCAGCCCCAAAGTGGGTGCTCCCAGGTGGGGGGCCACAGGCAGCCGCGCACCCCGTGCAGCTGTGGGCACTCACTGTAATCCGTCTCCTTCTCCGGGAGCAGCTGCGGGGGGAAGAAACAGCGAATGAGAGGCACAAAGTCCTGGCTGGAGGCAGCGAAGAGAGAGGAGGCATCGCCATCCCCCGCCGGGGCTTCTGGTGGGGAGCTCCACACCACCACTATTTCACCCCACTAACGTTTTCAGATCAATTTTCCCAATGCGAGGGGCACGTATATAAATATTTATCACCCATCCATGCCAAAACAAATGAGGATCTCCAGACACCCCCAAAAGAAGTATCCCCCTGCACCCAAGTACACCCCAACCTGGCTTCTCCAGGGCTGGCACTACTCACCGGAGGAGTGTTGTTGTTCATAAACACCGTTGGGTCCTACAAAGGGGGAGAAACTTTGTGAGAGGCATGGAAAAAAGGAAGAAGAGAGGGAAAAAGGGATTTTCCTGATTTCTGGGAGACTCATGAAACACACCACAGGAATGTAACTCTGCAGGGTCCGGAAATGTGGGAGGGGAAGGGGCTTCATGTCCATCGCTGGTCCCATCTCCATCCCATCCCATCCCCCCTATCTGCTGCCCATCTGCTCCTGGGGCATCAGAAAATTCAAACTGCTGCTCCAAAAAACCCGAAGCTTAATTCAAGCCGCTGTTTGCAGCCGCTCGGCATCTGACAGCCCCCGGGGGCGAGGGGAGCTGAGCTTTGCTTTATGGGCTGCATGAGTCAATCAAATAAAAGATTTTCAGTCTCCTTCCAAGCCTGTCTCACCACAAACTGATGCATTAGTCACACATTAGAGATCTCCCGTCCCTATTTCAAAAGCGTTATAAAAGCTCATTAAGACGCGATTGCGAGTATTTAAAAATGGCCCAAGTTTCGAAATACTCATTTTGAAATGCAGCAGCTCCGTGACAGTTTTACAGGCGCAGAAAGTAAAGGCGCGCGAGAGGTTTGGCTGCTGGAGGAGCCGTTCCTCCAAGGAAAACTGGCTTTTCCAGCTGTGAAGAGCAACCTCAACGGCTGCAGTGGCTCTTCCACCACCTTCATGAGGGTGCAAGGGCTGGAGGCCGCCCGAGGCCACTCACCAGGGACTTCTCCTCCTGCCGCAGCCACTGGTAGTCCTCCACCATCTGCTTCTGCTGCTTGTCCAGGACCTGCCGCATCTTCAGCCTCTCAATCTCCCAGAGCTTCTGCGCCTCCTCCCTGCTGCTGGGACGGAGGAAATCTTCCTCCTGGGGTGCAGACCCGGCGGTGATGGACGGGGCTCAGGAGCCAAAGCTTCCCCCCCCCACCCCCCAGATTTTGGCACGGGAGCCAGAGCCCCGCTCCGCGCATGCAAGCCATGCGCCAGACTCCTACAGCCATGAACCCCCCAAACTGAATTTGGGGAGCACTTGGGTTTCCAGCAGGGAGAGGAAAACACCGGCTGGCCCCACATCTCCCACCGCTGCATTCCGGCACTTTCCACGGGCGGCATGCACGGGCCACCCCGGGGAGCAGCTCATCGTGCCCACGGCACAGACACACTCGGCACCGCGGCGGTCCCGGCACAGCGGGCAGAGCATCACAGCATGCGCCCCAACACCCGGCTGTGATTTCGGGGCTAGAGTAACCGAGCTGAGGCTGCAAACCACCGCTGGCATTTCAGGTGACAACGCCGAGCGTGAAGAGCTGACACAAAGCCCCGAGGAGCGGCAGCCACCCATCGCCTGCCCGTTTTTGGGGGACGCTGTGCCAGTTGCTCCTCCACCGACACGCCTTCACTGCAATGTACACGCGAACATGCATGGCGGGGGGCTGGAGACACCCCGGAGCCCCTCACGGGCTCGATCCCTCCATCCCGCAAACAGCACCCACGGGGTGACAGGTTGGGAGCAACACTGAGCTCGAAGCGGTGTGGAGGCGGCAGCGCAGAGCGGAGCGCGGTGCAGCAAAGCATCCCTCCCACCGAGCCCTCGCCTCCTGCGAGGTCCCCGGCGTGCCTGGGACGAGGCCACCCGGGATCGGGATGTCCTCTGGGTGCCGTGGGACGGGGGGAATCCCTCTCTTACCCTCATGCTGTGGCGCTTGAAGACATTGTGGCGGTTGAGCGGCGGGGTGTGCAGGGAGTTGGCCGGAGACTGGTACTCGATGGGGCTGGTGAGCGTAGGCGAGCTGGCACACAGACCCTCGGGCACCTGCGGGCGGGCGGGGGGGGGGAGGGCAGCAGGGCGGTGCGGGCACAGACAAGGCCACAGGGGGTTAGTGCAGACAGACAGACGGAGCAGACACCGCAGGGGAGAGTGGCTTTTGCGCCAGGAGCAGCCTCTGGCCCTTCATGCCCGTCCATGAAGGAGGAACGGGACCTTCCTCCCTGCTCGGCTCTTCCTCGCCCTGAGCATGGGCTTGAGACCTCCCATGCTGCTGCCTGGACCTCTGCCTAGCCCCAAAAGAGCACCCAAAATAGTTGCTCTTGAGGGCTTCACCCTGATGCTCCAGGGACCGGCACTGGTCCTTGCAGAGGGGGTGACCTGTGCTCCCGCAGGGCAGCCAAACTCAGCCCAGGTAACGCCGGAGAGCAGCAAACCTCCTCTCCTCCCAGCCGTGCGTGCAAACCGGCCGGTGCCGAGCGTGCAAACTCCTGTTCCCTGGGGCGAAAGCCTCTCTGCCAGCTCCGAGGGGCAGACAAAACACGGGGTGGGCAGGGCTGAGCCCCGAGCGGTGCGGTGTCCGGCTGGCAAGGCGGCGGGAGGCACTTGGTGGTGGCGTGGGGCGCCTTGGAGCCCCAAAAGCCGTGAGTCCCTGCGGGCTCGAGCTCCAGGCAGGGCTTTCTGGCACGGATCCCCTTGCTCAGGTCCCTGCGGGGTGCTTCGGCTGTGCAGCCGTACCTGGAACTGCAGCTTGGGAGCCAGGAGGTTGCTCTGGGGTGGTGGCTTGTACCTGGGTCGGCTGGGCTGCGGGGAGCGGAGGAGGGAGAAATGCATGGTGGGTGCAAGATCAGGGAGGTCCCACCTCCGCAGCACCCATCGGTGGGTCGAGGCGGGGAGATGAACCCGCCTGCGCTGCCTGCATGGGCTCTGCCCTCTCCTCACCTTCGGAGGTGGCTCCTGGAAGGATGGCGGCTCCATGATTTTGGGAGGCCGGTGGCGGTTGTTCCTCTCCTGCTCCTTGGCCAGCTCCTTCTCCATCAGGTAAATGTCGCTGCAGGGGGAGACGGAGGGTGACAGCCCCGGGAGGGAGCGCTGGCACAGCCCCTCTGGCAGGGACGCACCTCCCATGCCCAGGGATGCTTGTGCTGGATGGACCACGGAAAACACGAGGGAGCACGGCGGGGTGGGAAGAGCAGAGGGGAAGGCCTGGGAGGATACAGCTTGGTGCCGGCCGGCCACACCAGCATCACCGTGGCTGGTCCCAGTGAGATGTGGGGTCAGGACTCCCCTGCAAGACCCCTCCCCGGGAAGCAAAGCATTTCCATTTCAGCCCAGGCACCACCACCCCAGGGGCAGGTGGGCTCAAATGGTCTCAGATGGTCCTTCGAGTTCAGACTTGGCCAGAAAACTCCAGACCCAGAGTCTTGAGAGGGTTCCTTTTCCTCCTTCACCCACGTGCCCACCCCTCCATCAAACCACAGACCTCCCAGCCCATCGTCAGTCCCCCACCTCAAGCTGCAAACCAAGTCCTTGAACTTGGGCCTTTCGCTGGGGTCGTAGTCCCAGCATCGCGTCATGAGGGTGTAGAGGACGGGTGGGCAGAGGTCAGGCTTGGGCAGGCGGTCTCCCCTCTCCAGCACCCCGATGACGTCCTTGTTCTCCAGCCAGAAGAAGGGCTGCTTGCCATAGCTCAGGATCTCCCACATGCACACGGCTGCGGGAGCAACACGAGCAACCTCAGCTGATGCCAGTGCTGGGGGACCAGCCCCTCGCTTGGGTTTTTGGGGACCCGGTGACGGTGCCACGCTTTGCTGCGTGACACCAGGTCACTTGGCTGCTCGGCCTGTCTGGTCTCTCGGTGAAAAATGCAGAGGAAAGAGCTGCCTGCTCTCCCGGGGAGCTGCAAGGAGCCCAGCTCCTGGTTGCTGCCGGCCATAGGGCTGTTCAGGATGGACAGAGGGACAGATGAGCACCAGAGGCCACGGAGATGGGCTGATAGGCAGGGGGATGGATATTTGCAGGGGGTAGAGTTTAACTCAGCCCCCCCCGACCGTCTTGAATTCACTGGGGGAGGAGGAAGCACTTAATGACGGTTGAATTGCAAGAAGCTCTGCCCCAGGAGCCCTTTCCCAAGGGCAAGGCTGGGGTAACTCCCCGGCTCCAGAGCAGGATTTGTCCCTGTGCGTTGAAACAATGCCACGGGAGGCGGACGAAGCCCAGGACCCCGCTCCGTCCCCGTCCCACCACGTACCAAACATCCAGACGTCGCTGGCCGTCGTGAAGCGGCGGAAGTTGATGGACTCGGGTGACATCCACTTGATGGGGAGACGGGTGACGGATGCTGTAGGGAGAGACAAGACGGTGGCCGTGCTCGCTGCAGGGGGGACGGAGCAGCCCCAGAGCAGGCAGGGCAGGGCAGCGAGGCCTCACCATGGTCTCTGCCCTCACAGGGTTGCAGCAAGCCCCAACCCCGTCACGCAGCTCCTACCTTTGTAGTACTCCTCATCCTCGATGTACCTGGAGAGCCCAAAGTCTCCCAGCTTCATGCACTCTGGGGAGGCCACCAGGATGTTCCTCACGGCAATATCCCTGCAAGGAGAGAGACCCTTGGCTGGGGAGAAGGGATGGAGGAGGGATGGAGAAGGCGAGCTCACACCGGGACAACCAGCTCACCCAGCTGCAGAAAGGGTCCGCAGCAAAGGATGCTGCCAGCCTCCGCCTCTGCCCGCTCGTACTCCCCACCTGCCTGTCCCCCCCCTGCCCCCCGCCGGTCCCTGCCTTCCCCTGCCTCTCCTGACATCCTGCCCGGCTCGTTTTCCCTCCTGCCCTACCTGTGCACGCAGTTGATGGCCTCCAGGTAGGCCAGGGCTTTGCTGATCTGCAACGCGTAGAGGATGAGCGTGGGCACGGCGAGACAGTGCTTGTTCTGCTCCAGGTATTGCCCCAGCTGCAACGGGACGAGCCGGGGGTGGGGGGCTCAGGGACCGAGCAGGGGCAGGAAGGGTGGCGGGGGGACGGGATGGTGGGATCCCGCTCACCTCTCCGTAGGGATAGAGCTCCATGATGATCCAGGTGGGCTCCTCTTCCGCGATGCCGATGAGCTTCACGATATGGGGGTGGTCCAGCTTCTTCATCAGCACTGCGGGGAGACCACATCAGACACCCTGCAATGGGGCGGGGGAGGGTGGGGTGTCCCCTCCGGGAGCCCAAACCCCTGTCCTGGGGTGTGGGGGCAGGTCTCTACCATGAAGCTGGAGACAGAGCAGGAGGAACTGCCAGCGATAGCTTAGTACGTCCCCAGGGGGGTTGGGGCTCCTGGTTTCCAGCTCCCCAGGGATCTGCATCCAGCCCATCTGCTCTCACGCAAGGATTCAGAAGCTTTTGTTCCCCCCCTCCCCCCCGCCAGTAGCCATCCCTCCCATAAACCAGGTATTTTGGAGAACAGCCCTGTCACAGGGGCAAGGGCATGGGCCACCTCCCTCCTCCTGCTCTGTCCTGCACTGCAACAGCTGTTTGTCCCCAAACAGGGACCAGAAGATGCCAGGACGGGGTTCTGCCATCCTGTCTGTAACATCCCGTCATCGCCTCGCTGCAAACGCCGCCAGGCCCCCCCCCCGCATCTGTCCTCTGCCCGCCTGTGCGCGCCCCGGGGGAGGCTGAGCAGGCTGCATCCCCCGCAAGGGGCAGCAGGACCGCCCGGCGTACCCGCTTCGCTCAGGAACTTGTCCTTGTTCTCCGGGCTGCAGTCCTTCTTGCAGGTCTTCACAGCCACATTGATCCGCTCCCCTTTCTGCAAGGAGAAGGAGGGGTGGGGGCTGCCTTACCCGGCTCCCCCCCGGCCATGGAGGAGGCGGGCAGGGCAGGGAGAGGGCAGGACGCTCACCGGGGTGGTGTAGATCCCCTCGTAGACCTCTCCGAAGAAGCCTTCTCCGAGGATCCTGCCCAACGTGATGTCCTCCCGGGCGATCCCGTAGTGCTGGACTTCACGGACAGGGGAGCAGGGCAGAGGTGGCAGCGCCAGCGGGCGGGAAGCTGCCTGTACCCCTGCCCACTCCGTAGGCAGAGCCCCCGTACTAAGCGGGAGAGGTTGGCGATCCCTGGGTACCAGCTCTCTCCGTCACCCCCTCGGCAAGGACCCACAGGTCCTGCCCCATGGCACATGGGGTGACCCCAGCTCCTTCAGCCCCTTGGGGCGGGGTGAGGTGGGCAGTGCAGGAAAAAACCTTGTTCCCAGCTTTGGGGGGATGGGGTAGGAAATTGGGGTGGGCAGAAGGGGGTGGGAGGGCTTGGTTGGGGTGCTGGGAGATGGGCAAGAGGGTACCCAGGGGGGTGGCACCTACCTCCAGACCTCGGTCTTGAGGGCTCATCAGGGATCTCGGCGTAAATATCAGAGTCTAGGGCAAGAAGGAGGTTGCAGGCAGGGATTCAGGCAGCTCACCAGGCAGGGGCGGTTCTTGCAGCATCCCTGGCGTCTGGCCTCCAAGCCCGGAGCAGCCCCCGCAGGGACAACGGCCATCGGGAGCGTGCGGGATGCCAGCCTGGCCCTCCCCTGGGACGCTCGGCTGCAGCTCGCCCCCCCCCAGGCAAAGGGCTGGGGGTGTCCAGCTCCACCAAACCCCCAAATCCCCGTACACCGGTGTCCCACAGCCCTAACTGCATCCCCCGGGAAGGGAGGAGAAGAGCCAAAATCTCACCCACGCTCACGCTGTCGGACAGCGTGGACCGCCTCTCCTCCAGGTGCCTGTGGGGTGGGAAGAGGTCGGGGTCAGGGAGCGGGGCGGGGGGGGCAGGATGGGGTCCCAGCCCCACTCGGGAGCCAGGCGCTACTCACGGGGCCGGGATCTGCGGCAGGCTGATCCTCTTCTCCCGCTCTGCGGAGAAGACGGCAGACAGTCATTTCCCGGCCACCCCCATCAGAGCCTGATGGGTGCTGGGGGCCCCCCCCAGTGCCTCGACCACACGCGCAGTGAGTTTGGTGGGTCTCAGCTGGGGTCACTCCAAAGCCACGGGTGACGCTGTGGCCCATGGAGAGAGCGGAGAAGGGCTCGGGGGGGACCGGGCTGGGGACCCTACCGGGGTCGGTGCCCTCCAGGGCGCTCACCTCTCCTGGGGAAGACGATGAGGGAGGTTTCCAAGTCCCCTTGCAGCCGGCAGTAGCCGTCGATGAGGTCGGCCATGTTCTCCGCCTCGGCCAGAGAAGCTGTCTTGATAGCCAGGGACTGGGGGAGACGGCAGGGACAGGGGGACGGGTGAGCCCATGGCGTGGGCAGGGGGATGCTGGGGGCCACCTC
>JAVKLA010000017.1:28720137-28733130 GCA_034782735.1 Sagittarius serpentarius | reverse complement strand
GTTCTCACACTAAATCCAAAACACCTGTACCGGCTGCTTGGAAGAAAATTGACTCTGTCCCAGCCGAAAGCAGGACAAGGTCAAGGCTGGTGGCTTTCCCAGGTGGCCCTGCAGTACTACAGACTGTCTGGTTACTGATCTCCTCCCGCCCCATCACATCTTCAGCTCCAGAGTGTGAGAAACACAGCTGGTTCTCAACTTTTCACCAGGAGCCTGTACAACAGATACTTGTGGTCTCCTTGCTAGAGAAGCACAGGCATAGCTGCCTTTGCTTCTGGCTTGCTGAGCAGCTCTCCTGAGCCTGGAGATGACACCGTGATGGAGAATGTGACACCTTGGGCTAAGAGGTGGCTCAGTAAATGGCCTGTTTCCGGAGGTTGCCCTCCAGTCACAGAGATAGGGGTAGTTATTAGCCGTACCATGGGAATGCTCTGGGACAGCCACATCAGGCTGTGTGTGAGGAGTGGGAAAAACATGAGGATGTGCTAATTTGAGAAATTGGGTATTAAGGTCTTAGAAGTGACAGTGGTCAGATTCTGCATCAGGAGCCCCTGATGTTGCAGAGATCTTCCTCCTTGGAGATACTCAGCACATGCCTGGATGAGGCCCTGTACAACCTGCTCTGACATTGAAATTAATCCTGCTGCGACTGGGAGCCGGTGATTTCCCGAAGCTCTTCCAGCCTCGTTTACTCTCTGATCCTCTCTGTATGCCTTCCTGGGTCTGCAAGGGACTGGCTCTTTCAGCCCTCTTGCCAGGACTCGGAGACCAGCTAGGAAACACTGAGTCCTTGCTCCTACTGCCTTTGGAGGGCACTGTAGGAACACTTTATGGGAGGCTGGCTGTAGCAGAATGTGTCCCCCTTGCTCAGTGCAATTCCCAGTGGGAATCTCATTAAGGAACCAGGTGCTGTGTCCAGGAACTGCCCGCAGAGCAGGTTTGGGGGTGGCAAAGGTGGTGGCTGCTGTTCAGCCTGACCCAAGGGCCGTCCCCAGAGCACGTTGGATGGTGCCTTTGTTTGGAAGAGGAAAGAGTTTTGTAATACGGCTGTTGGCTGTTAGTGCCATTTGGCTTTAGCTGGAGTAGGGTCTCTGGACTACCAAGTCTCGACGTAGCTGGGAGGCTGTTTGGTGCTGCTTGTCCGTCACCTCTTGCCCAGGGACATCTCGCTCGGCAGAAGGACTAGTGCTCCTTGCAAAGGTGACTGGTGCTTGAGCTGAGCTCTTTAGTCTTCTCCTCCAGGTAAGTGGTTGTTAGAGCGCTGGGGAAGGGCAGAGCTGGGGAAATGCCTGTCTGAAGAGAAGAGCCTGCAGGATGCCAGCTCTGCCCTTGTCCGATGCTCTAACAAGCACCTGCGAGAAAGCTGCTGCTCCACTGATACCTTGGTGCCACTTAGAATTCAAACTGGGTTACGCAGGAAAGTGCTCCTGCAGCGTGGGCCGCGGAATGGCGTCTGAAGCACTTGCTGCCCTGCCCCAGCTCCCCGTTTGCCATGTACTCCTTACTGCCTGCAGGGTGGAGAAGCTGGAGAACGAAGCCAAGTCTAGCACATACAAGTTTGAGGAGATCACCTCCAAGTGGGCCTTGGCCAAGGAGATGACTATCCCGCAGGAGCTGTGGCAGCTGCTGAACCAACAGCAGCAGCAGTGCGCGCTGCTTCTGGAGGAGAAGAACAAGCTCATCGGTGAACTGCAGCAGGTAGCGTGGGGACCAGGCAGGGACAACCGGGAAGGGTGGGGGGGGTTCAAGCTCTGGAGGATGCTGTTCTAAAGCAACAGCCATCCCGGTCTGGCTCTTCAGTTCACCAGTGCATGGCAGGGATCTGTGTAGTGTCAGTTGGTCCGGGTCAAAACTGTGCCAGGAGCTGCAGTGCCAGTGTCCCAGCGTGGACGATGAGATCGGGTGCCCTGGCACTGTCCAGTGTACAAGGACAGACACGCAGGACACTGGTAGCAGGAAGACAAACTGGCAGGTCCCGGATTGCACCATAAAAAAAAAGGCAAATGATCAGAGAGGGGGAGTGTTTTTGTAGAGGGGAGAAAACCTTCCTCACAGCAGGTTCCCTGGCCCCCAGAGAAGGAGTGATGCATCTGCAGGTGCGTCACCTCCCACTCCATCTCACCTGGACCTTTTGGCAGCAATGATCTGTTTCTCCTCCCATCTTCCCTCCTAACTAGCTCTTGACTTTCTGGTTCTCTGCTCTCGTCACCTCTCCTCCTCTGCAAAAGGCAGTGTCTGGGTCTTACTTAGGCCCTGAGCACTCCTGGTCAAATACTTCTGTCTGATTTCAGCACCTGCTCTCCTCTTCCAGGAGCTGAAAAACAAAGACGAGCAATATGTGCAGGCCATTAAGAAGCAGTCAGATGATATCCACCTGCTTTTGGAGAGAATGGAGGAACAGATCAGGCTCATGCTGAAAACTTACCGTCATGAACTCCTGCAGATTGAGGTAGCCAGTTCATACGGTGGAGGAAGAGTCCAGCGAGAAAACCTGCAGCCGCTTGCTTCTCCGTATCTATGGCAAAAAAGCCTCAGGCTCATTGCACTGGCTGCGCTGACTACTGTCCAGAGCAGCAGGGCTGATGCGTTGGTGAATGAGGCTGAAATCCAGCCAAGCAAGAGCATTGAATGGTGCTGAGTGCTGAGCGTCTGGTTTATTCTGTGCTGTGAATGACTGTGGTTCAGTGCAGAGCAACTCGATGGCACATGAAAGCTGTTGCTGCTTGATGGCTGATTATTCATCTCTAAAAGCCCGAAAGGACCGCTGCGGTTCTTTAGCCTTACTTCTGCAGAGCAGTAAGTCCCACCTCGCGGATCAAACCTGCATTTGTTGCTGAGTGAGGGCATCTCTCCCCATTTAACATCTTGTAAGGTGAAATCAGGTGGCTGTGTGACCAAGTTCCGCTACTAATCATCAAGCAATGATTTCCAGTCAACTCGCAGAGCTACCGACCACCCACGGCACCCCTCCCAGCTCTGGGTGGCTGATAGCAGCAGTCCCTGTGGGGTTGCGGTGTGAGGTCTCTGCCAGCGGTGTCCTGGCATGGAGAGGAGAGATCAGGCCAGCGTGTGTTCATTGGACAGCAGCACCAGTCTGCAGCTGATCCTCTCCTGGAGGCTGCTGGTCTGGAGTAGTGTAAGGTTGGCAACGAGCGGTGCCAACATGATGGTGATGTCTCCTTCACAGAAGGCTTTTGAGCTCGAACGGCGTGAGCTGCTGGAGAACAAGAGGAAGAAGTGGGAGGAAGCCATCCAGGCCCACAATGCACAGGAGGTAAGGTCCATGTGAGATTTAGAAACGTAGAATCACAGAATCATTTAGGTTGGAAAAGACCCTTAAAAGCATCGAGTCCAGCCGTTAACCCAGCACTGCCAAGTCCACCACTAACCCACATCCCCAAGCACCACGTCCACACGTCTTTTAAATACCCCCAGGGATGGCGACTCCACCACCTCCCTGGGCAGCCTGTGCCAGTGCTTGACCACCCTTTCTGTGACAAAATTTTCCCTAATATCCAATCTAAACCTCCCCTGGCACCACTTGAAGCTGTTTCCTCTCATCCTGTCACTTCTTGCCTGGGAGAAGAGACCAACCCCCACCTCTTTACAACCTCCTGTCAGGTAGCTGTAGAGAGCGATCAGGTCTCCCCTCAGCCTCCTTTTCTCCAGGCTAAACACCCCCAGCTCCCTCAGCCGCTCCTCGTAAGACTTGTGCTCCAGACCCCTCACCAGCCTCGTTGCCCTTCTCTGGGCATGCTCCAGCACCTCAGTGTCCTTCTTGTGGTGAGGGGGTTCCCAGCACTGGGCTGCCTTGAAAGACACACGTGCACAAAGGCAGCTGATTCCTCAGGAGTGTGGGGGGCAGAGGGAGAGTATTTCAGCCTGCTCTGCAGGGGAATTATCCATGCATGACCTTGCTTTGGGCTGGCCAAAGGAGCTGTGATCACGGGAGGGAGCTGTCACCATCGATGGATGACGTTCACCTTTTGCCCGTAGCTGGAATACCTGCATGCCCGTGTGAGGAAGGTGGAAGAGTTTGAGAAACAGTTGGATCAGCTGCGGGTGCAGGATGAGGAGGAGTATAACAGCGTGAAGATCCAGCTGGAGAACGATGTGCAGGTACAGAAAAAGTTGGCGTGTGCCATGTGGGGAGGCAGTGGATCAGATCTCCCTGAGGTTTTCTGTGTGTAGCTGACTCTGTGGGGCAGCTAGACGGTATGAAAACTGCAGCTAATATCTGGTCACCTCAGCTCTTCAGCGTGCGCAGTCCAGCACCGTGTCAACAGGGTGATGGAGCTGTTGCTCTCTCCTCTGCATAGGTCCTACACCACAGTGTCCATCTGCCCTTGGCTCTCAGAGCTCTGCAGCACATGAACTGTAGCTCTAGGATGTATGGAGGGCCTGGGAAAGATTGAGGGATTTGCTATTGCTGGCATCATGATTGATAGCAGGACTGAACAGTGTGGGTGTCCTGACACCAGATCAGGTTTCAGATCAGCCCAATTTCCTCCTTTGGTAGGGTCTTGGCCTAGGAGGGGTGAGCTTTTTCCTCTAACATCTAGCCATAGACCCATGATTTCTCTAACGCCCATGAAATCCGCTCGGTGTGAGAACTATCGTGAGTTTGCCCTTACCGAGGCAGGAGGGCATGCAGTGGAAGAGCACAGCCCTGGCACACCGCTGGCTGAACAGGCACCAGGGGCTCTCGCTGCAGAACCCGACCTCACAGCCGGGGCTTCCCCGAGGTACAGACACCTGTTAATCCTCTGCGTTCTCTGCGAGCAGCGGTGTCAACAAAGCAGTGTGTCTGTGGCTCTCTGCAATCCTGCCGGTCCGCTGGACGGCAGCCCCGGCCTTGCTCCTGGGCTGTCAGGTTTGGCTTTGCCCAGCATTATTCAGCCTCCTCTGCTCAGCAGAAAGCCCTGCCGCCGCTGACACCTTCCCTGCTAGTAGTCGTGTGTTGTTTCCCGGGCTACACAGTAGAAACGGGACATGTTGCCTCTGGACTTTAGAAAAGCTCATTGTTTGTCCCATGGGATGCCCTCCTAGGAAGCTCGGGGTAATATAGGCTAGGGCTGGCGTCTGGAAGGTTTTGCACAACTGCAAGTGAAATATTACTGTTACAAGGGCCCTGTCGGCCTGAAAAGGCAAGTCCAGGGAGGGCAGTCCTGCCTTTGTGGTTTCTTCGCCATCGTACTGATAACCTAGAAGGTGACACAGAGTGTGTAACGTTCACAGATGGCTCTGAGCTGTTTGGAGAGGGAGGCAGCAGCACGCTGGAGATCAAGGTTCACAGACAGCGATGTGGGGGTGTTGTAAAAATGCAGCTGCTGCCTTTAGCTGTAGTTGTGGGAGGGTTTATCTGTAAGGCAGGGGAGGTGATTACTCCTCTCTATTTTATATTTACGTGTCCTTGTCCAGTTTTGGCAGCACGCTTGGGAACAGGGGAGAGAGCCTAGAAAAGACCAAATAGACAAATGAAGAAAAGGTTGAAAGGCTGGGGTGTTTAGACTAGGGAAGAGATTTCTGTAGGGAGGTGGTAAGTCTACAAACATGCACAATTCTCTGTGATGGAGGAAGAGAATGACTTCTTCTCTGTGTCCACTGTAGATGCAAGAAAAAATAATGGGGTTGAGTTTTGGTAGGGAAGATTTAAATTGGTATTCAGATTTAGGGTTGAAATTTCAAGCTAGGATAGCCTAGAATGGACAAGGACTTGCTTGATGGTTAGCTAGAGTGTCTGTGCCCTTGGTTTGCTGCTCTTTGATGCAGAGTTTTAGAAGTAGCATAAATCAACTTCTGCTGGGGCTGATTTGGTGAAGTTGTTCCCTCTGTGGGGCAAAGGGATGAAGCAGGGATGCTTCCCTTTAGCACTGCAGTTGTGTAACTCTGTGTAGCACAGACTTTACCCTTCTGGTTCAGGGAGAATAAGAAAAGAGAAGTTGGAAACACCTGTTTTCCTGAGTAAGCTGTGATATCGTTGTCCTGAGGTATCTCTGAAACAGGGGCTTAGCCAAGACCTAAAGATGAAGTCTACAGTTTGGGGGCTATTGAGTACTCCCCAGTTTCACTAGATGGGAATCAGCATTTTAAATACAGGGTTTGAGCCATGGTCTTCCTCCATCTGCTGCAAGGATAAGGTCCCTTGGCCCTGCTGGGATTTAACTCTGTCTTTTCTTCGGTCAAGCTTTGATCCTAGCCAGGTGGAACTGCTTCTGGGTGTCTTCCCAGGTTGTTTGTACTCTCTCTGTTGTACGTAGGGCTACCCAGGAGAGCTCTGAGCCAGCTAACTCAGGAACCACTGTCTTCCCTGCTTCTAGCCTGCAGCTCAGGACCCTTTACCTGCCCCCAGAGATCCCCCCGGGCTGAGAGCAAGCCTGAGCCCCTGATGGAGACCCGGTGGGTCTCTCTGCTGTGCAGACTGCCGTGCACAACCGATGCTGTAACTTGGGGCCCTGCAGCACCTTAATTCCAATCACTTCTTGTCATGGAAGAAGTGTTTATAGGCCTCCCCAGTAAAGCACTGTATTACGAGATTTTTTCAGTATCGGATTTCTGCCTCCTTTTGCACATGGGAAACACTTATACTAATGAATTAAACCATGCCAGGCCCAGACACTGCCTCTCACCCGTCCATGCAGCCACGCTGCCCGCGCCTGGAGTTTCCGTGCCACTGTGTCCCCCTGAGCTCACTTCCAAATGAGCTGTAGGGCTGGCAGAGAGCAGCTCATCGGTAGCGTGTGATGCCTCCCAGCCCAGAGCAGCAGTCCCAGGAGACTGGGGCAATCAGCCCGGGAAGCAGCTCTTCCTTTCCATCAGCTGTCGAGCAGACGAGCTGCTGGGAAGCTGAGAGAGATGCCTCCGTTGCAGATGTCTCCTCCATTGCAGCTGTGGAGCAAAGGGGAGAACTCTCTGCCTCTCTCCTCTCCCCCAAACAAAGCAGCGAGATGCTGCCGTTACAATGCTTCAGTATTTGCGTTGTTCTAGTTTCCTTAAAACCTGGAGTTCGTGCGGTCAGTCCTCCTGTGTGTCCCTTTCTCCAGCTCGCCAAATAACTTCCGAGTCTCTTGGTTAATTCAGAGACATGCAATTCCTAAAACTCACATGAAAATCAGCAGCTAGGTTGAGGAGAGAGGCCCAGATTAGTGCCCCACTGAGTGAAGGTTGGGTGCAAATGCAGTCCCTTCTCCCTTCCCCAGACTTGGCCCCATAGCATGTACTTATGGACAACCAGCATCTCCATCACTCATCTGTGAGTGATGCCACGTGGCCAGGGGTTAGCTGGGGAAATGTGCTTGGGAAGATGAGGTTTGGAGATCAGGATCAGTAGGATCCAGACTTCAGTGTGTCCTTTGCTCATGGCACGGCTTGTTTTCGTGTTTTTTGAAATGCCAGAACCTGGAGAAACAGCTCCAGCAGATGAAAGCTGTCTATCAGCTGAACCAGGAGAAGCTGGAATACAACCTTCAGGTGCTTAAGAAACAGGACGAGGAGAACACCATCATCAGATCCCGGCAGAAGAGGAAGCTCAACCGGTAAAAAACCATCCCTGGAAGATGGGCTCTGCCTTACTTGCCATCACCTCCCATATGCCATTTTTTGTGGAGCCCATCACTTAGCAGAGGCCAACAAGCTCTGTCCCAGCCCATCCCTGGGCAGGGGTTAGCCCAGAGCAGGGCCATCCCCAGAGCACTTTGAATAGGCTGGCAGTGGACAACCTGTGCCAGCTGCATCAGGCTCAGTCAGGCCTTGGCACTGAGTAGTAGGTAAGCAGCCCCAAGTCCCAGAGCCTTCATACAAGCTGGGTATGCCCGAAGGTGCCTCTTTGGGGATGCCCAGCTTTGCTGTCCCTCCCCAGGCTCTACAGCTTGCTCAATAACCTGAGAACAAAACTGGCCAACCAAGAGAAGCAGTTCAGAGAAGAGAACCAGAGCCTGGCAGCCGACTGTGAGCGCATCACGGGGCAGTGCAAGGAGGTGCAGAGGAGGATGAGGTGGGGTGTGCGCGGGCATCCACCCGTGATGAGGCCTCGGAGCACCTAAGTGAGGTGCGGGGGAAGCTGACTCATCGTTTTGGGGCACAGAGCCTCCTTCCATGGGCCATCTCCCTTCTGCACAGGCACTTTGCTGTCAGTGACGCTGAGAAATTCACGGAGGTCTGGCTTATGAATGAGGAGGAAGCCAAAGGGCTGATGCGGAAAGCCCTCGATGCAGATCGCGTCATTCACACCCAGCAACTGGGACTGCCCTGGGAAGAGCCTCATTACTGGTTCCTGAGTAACGTCGGGCCCCTCGAGCATTACAAGGCGAAGAGGATGGCGACCGAGCTGGCAGCAGAGGTCCTGACAGGTGGGACGCACAGTGCCCTTGTCACACTTGTGGCACGGGGAGACCCTCACCTTTCTGCATGACAGCCCCTTCTGTCACTCCTGTCCTTGCCATTGCAAGGTAGGATCTTACAGGAGTGACATTGCAAGCCCAGGCAAGGGCTGTCCCCAGCCCTGAGCTGGTTCATGCCAAGCCAGCTTGGGGATCTTTGCTTTGTACTTTGCCCAGTGCTCCCAGTTCCAGGCAAGCTGACCAAGAGCCAGCTTGTGTCCCAAGATCTTTGGGGTGCTTTCCAGGTCACGGGGAACAACGGTGATTTCCCTGATGACTCCTGCAGTGATGTGACTGGGGAGCACAGCCTGAGGAGCACCCTCGAAGCACAAAGGCTTTTGCTCACCCTTCTTTCTCCGTGTTTCAGAGACTAGCTCTGGGGGACAGGAGGAGGAAGGGAAAGAGAAGGAGAAGGAAGAAGTGGGCAGTGGAGAAGGAGGAAAAGAAAACACAGTGAAGGTTGAGGGTAGAGTCACACCTCTGCGAAATATCTCCAAGAAGACTGCCAAGAGGATCCTGGAGCTCATCAGCGATGAGTCGGTGCGTGACGACGTAGCACATGCCTTGATCAGGGAGCAGGCGTGCTGTCCCAGGGTTGGTCCACCTTGTGTTGGATCTCTTCCGAGCTCCGCATCTTGGGGTGAAGGCTTCTGCATGGCACTGCCTTGCTATGCCAAGCAGCCTGTTGTCAGAGACCTGCCCTAGGGGCCACAAGAGGATCTCCAGGTCTTTCCACTGTGTGTGGCACGTTTATGATGCTAATAAAAGGTACTGGCAGGCACAGCCCCGTTGCCCAAATCCACAGCTCCCCAGGCCAGAATAAGCACAGGCAAACCTGCTGCATCTGATGCTCCAGGCTGTTCCCCGCCTCTGGGGAGAGTCAGCAAGAGCTTCAGACCGTGAGGTCCTTTTGGCATCACCGTGCTGATGACTCTTCTCTTCCCTGTCTGCCGGCTGGCTGTTCCAGAGCCTCCTGGCCCTGCCAGCCCCACGCTGCCCAGCCGCTGCCCACCCTCCCCGCTGAGCCTGCCGTCGCAGGATGGCACGGCCATGGGCTGGCTTCTGGGCAGGGACGGAGACGCTATTTCTCACCACCCTCTTCTCTGCCTCTCTCCCAAGGGTTTCCTCATTGAGAGCAAGCTGCTGAGGTCCCTGCAGGCGCTGGGGAGGCACGAGCGCACGCTCATGAAGCTCGACTCCATCTTTGCGGTGAGTCGTGGCTTGGCCCATCAGGGGCTGCCGGGAAGGCTGGCGGTCACCGGGGACAGCTCTCTGCCCCGTGTCCGTATGGCGTAGAACTGAGCTGCGCCAGCGAGGTCCGGCTGGGCTGCCGGGGGGGCTCTGGGGCAGGAGGAGCACGGTGGGAGGGTGTGAAGCACTGTGGCCAGATGCTTCTCAGCTCAAGGCCATCCTGCTGATGAATTAAACATCTCCAGGGCCCCTCCAGCCTGTCCTCAGACTCTCCCATCCACAGATACCCCCCGGCTGTCCCACACGAACCACTTCTCACCACCCGCTCCTGCCTTGCGTGGCATTGCCAGAGGGGCGCCCTCTGCTCCTGGGAAATGCTCTTGGTTTCTCTCCCCCTCCTGTGACGTCTCTGAGGGATGCTAACCTGGTTCCTCTGCTCCCCAGGCCCTCGAGATCGACAGTGAGGATGACCTGTACCAGCTGGTGGATTTTTTCCTGAAGTACAAAGCCCAGGAGATGTCTGTCAGCCAGGTGAGACCTCCAGGGACAGCAGTGGGGAGAGCCCAGCAGAGCCAGGGGTCCAGGGACGGGGGAGCAGAACATCTCCTGAACACACCAGGGAAGGCAGAGAGGGGGACCAGCGTGTTGACCCTGAAATGTTTCCTTCTGACCAGACAAGGGAGGTGAATGTGCCAGGGCTGAGGGGTTGTAATCTTCTTCTGTCATGGCTGAACAGAGCCTCTCGCACGTGAATTTTTGCCTCAGCTCCCTAAATTTGCCAAGGGACAAGGCTGCGAGCCAGTGGAAGCTCCCAGAGGGAGGGTGGCTCTTGGGGAGGAGGAGGCGGTGGAAGGCACAGTGCCCAGCTTACTGGCCTTCCCTCCAGAGCCAGGGCAGCCCAGGTGGAGAAGATGTCACAGACCTGGCTGAGGACAGAGAGGACGGTGGATCCAGTGCCCACAGGGACAAGCTCAAATCCCCTCGGTGCTCGCTGGGCTCCCTTTCGTCTGTATACATCCACGCTGATGATGTCCTAAAGATCCTGAAAGCGTTTGTGCGGGGTTTTGACAAGCTGAGGTAGGGCTAGGGGCAGAGCGGGGCTGTTGTCACTGGGAGGGAGCCAGACTGGGGCACAGAGGGGGCTATGGGGGTATGCAGGTGGGGCTGTATTGCCCTGGCTGGAGCAAGAGCTTCCTCTGCCTGCCCTGCAAGATTACAGAGGGGTGAGGAGGGTCCCACCAGGGCAAGGGGGTACAGACAGTGCCTGAGCGAGGGATGGCTGGGGACAACCAGGCAGGAGATGACCAGCAGCCCAGGGAGGGAAGCAAAGCCGTGGGGCAGGCAGGTACCAGCTGTGGGGTCGTGCTCATTCGTGTGACGATGGTGATGGTGCTCAGTGCGGCGGAGGGGTACGGGGCTGTTCCTCACCCGCAAAAAGCTGAGCCCCAGGGCTTTGTTCTCTGGCCCCCAGGGAGAAGGACAGATCAGCAAAGGAGGTGCTACAGGTACGGGACAGCTCCAAGGACGGGGAGTACTGGGAAGCCCTGGCACACGTTATCCCTGAGCCGACGTTGAAGCTGTGGGATGCGCTGGCGGTGGCACTGGAGGAATATTAGTGAGTGCCTGGCAGCGCTGTTGGGGACAGGGTGGCTGGGGGAACGGCAGCGGAGCTGGCACCGCCTGGCCGCGTCAACCCTCTGCCCTTCTTGCCCAGCGAGGTCCTCAGGCGGAGGGCCAGCCTGCTCGCCGAAGCAGCCGTCCTGCAGCAGCAGAACTCGGAGCTGTGCCTGCTGCTGGAGGAGTACATCAGCTCTGGGGTGAGCGCGGCATCCTCCTCCCCTGCAGCCTGGGGACACCCCACCGCGTGTGCCCCACGCAGAGGTCGTGGGGGCACGGGGGCCACTGCCTGGAGCCCATCGGTGTCAGGCTCAGGTTGCTTCTCCCCGCAGGTGAACAGCAAGCTGCTCTCCCCTCCCACGCAGTGGATGGACCTCAACCTGTCCCGCCCCGGGGAAGCGCAGTGGGTCCCCAGGGCCAAGGCACGACTTTTCTCTGCCCCGAGCTGAAGCCGTGTCTGGAGCCAGGCCTTCCTGGCAGGGACTAATAAACCCTTCCCAAACCTGGGCTATGAGTGTGCGTGTGGCCTGCGAGGAGCAACCCTCTCGCCCCTGAAGCTGCTGGGGAGCCACGGCCAAGCATCCCCCCGATCCAGGGGACTCAGGGCGCTGTGGGAAAGCATTTCCCGACTTGTGCCACCAAGACAGTCGTCTGTGTCCTCCCTTCCCTCCGCGGGGCCAAAGCCAGGAGGGAGCCTCCACCTCCCGCAGGTCAGCATCCCCACCGTCCCCAGGTGTCCTGGCTTCAGGAGAGCCCACTTTTCTTTACCTGATTTTACACCTTATTCTCCACTTTTCCTTTTGCTGCCCCAACACCTCCTTTTCTCCCCCCAAACACCTCCCAAACACCCCCTCCCCCCATTACTTTTCCCTTATCCGCCCCAGTGCTGCTACATCTGTACATAAATTCTGTATTTCCAGGGCAATACCAGCCCAAAGCGGTGCTGCCGGCAGAGTTATCTCCAGAAGGGCCGCACTGCATCCATGCCTCCCTTCCACCCCTCTGGTTCTCACCGGTTTTATCTCTTTCCCAGTACAGGCTTCCTGGCCAGCTGTATCTTTAGCCTTGACTCCCCTGCTTAACGCTAACACAGCACGAGGAGTTTCTCATACCAGAGCAGAATAACAACTTTTTTTTTTTTTTTTTTTTTGCACGCTGGGTATCTGTGCCCTTGAATAGTTTTCAGTTTTCTCCTGGTCGCTATCAGGGGATCTGGTCAGCTTCGAGGGGCGGCGATCCCACGGGTCGGCTTGCTGGCTTGTACCCCTGGGGTACAGCAAGATCCACGGGGCAGAAAGGCAAACCAAAAGGCCAAGGTTGAGAGGGTGGAAGGCAAAGAAAGGGTTTTGGGGCAGGGAAGGCAGGGAACGGGCAGGTTGCCTGGGACGGGGGAGCGGCAGGAACCGTCCAGCATATCTGGGCTCTCTCTGCTGGGCTGCCGGGACCGCCGAGGCGCCAGCTCCTGGAGTCAGGGGATGGCCCGAGAATGCGGGACCGAGCAGCCTCCAGCTCCTGTAATTGCAGAGAGAGGCGAGCAAGTGGGTGTCAGCTGTCCCAGCCCCACCGGGGGTGGGTGGGTGTGTGTGTGTCAAGAAAGCCCTAGAATCACAGAATCGCCTAGATTGGAAAAGACCTGCAAGATCATCTAGTCCAATCGTTAACCTAACAGTGACAAGTCCCCCACTAAACCACGTCTCTAAGCACTATGTCTACATGACTTTTAAAAACACCCAGGGATGGGGCCTCCAGCACTGCCCTGGGCAACCCGTTCCAATGCCTAATGACCCTTTTGGTAAAGAAATTCTTC
>JAVKLA010000017.1:28670638-28708643 GCA_034782735.1 Sagittarius serpentarius | reverse complement strand
CGGCAGCAGCCGTGGGGATGGACCCCACCTTCCTCCCCATTTGGGGTCTGATGGGTGATCTCTGCATTTTACCCTCCGGCCAGGGCACGAAGGCCACGTGAGGTCTGGGAGCAGGGTTCCTGTAGCATGAAATGCATCCAGGCCCCCCCCACCCCCCCCAAAACCCAGGGAAAATGAGGATTTGGGGTGGTAATGTAAGGGGCGGGGGGGTACGAGCGAGGCAAATGCTTTCAGCCTCCTCCTTGCACGCAGGCAGCTTCCAGCCGGGCTGTGGGAGCTCCAGGCACAGCCTCGTGTAGCCATCAGAGCATCCCCACCCTGCCTTGGCACCCCGCTTGGCAAGACCCGCCTAGGGCAAAAAACCCTTCAGCCAGGCGAGGAGGAAAGCCCTGGCTGGGGGTACACCCCTGGGTAACCCCCGAACCCGGCCAGCCCTGGCTCCAGGGGTCCCCTACAAAAAGGGGGAGCATCTCCAGGGAAGGTGTCCCCGGCAGGGTGCCCCCAAATTTGTTCCCTGTTTCCCCGCCCCAGCAACCCCTGGCAACTGCGGGCAGGTTATTTGCGCGCTCCCCGTGTCAGATCCCAGCAGGAATGGCGGGGGGGAGACGAGGGGTTGGGATTTCTTGGCGCCCTGACGGCCCCGGGGTGCCCACCACGGCGGGGTGGCCCCTTCCCTGGGGAGCTGGAAGGGTTTAAGTGTCCCTGTTTTAAAGAAGGAAGTTTTTTTTTTTTCCCCTTAGAAACAAAAGCCATGTGTAATGCCAAAAACCAAACTCAGCCCCCGCTTTGGCACAGCCAGGAAGGGCATTTCCACCGGGAAACCCCTCTGATGCCACCGACACCCCGTTTGTGTCCCCCAGAAACCCCGGGAAAGGGGGAGAGCCCCGGCTTATCCGGGTTTTAATGAGTCTCTGGGTGTTGCCGCCCCATGCCAGGTCTTGCGCTCACCCTGGGGCTCTGCACCCTGGGGATGCGGGGTGGGGGTTGTCCCAGGGATGCCCCCACACCTGACCCACAGCCACAGAGACCCCCGAAGAGGGTCCCAGCGGGGTGCGGGAGAGGGTCCCCCATGCCTCAGCCCTTCCGCGTGTGGTCTGGCAAGGGGCGAGCTGAGGACCGGGGCTCTCGAGACACGAGTGGGGGTGGCAGCAGGGGTGGGCTTGGGCCGCAGCAGAGGCTGTGCAAAGGGGTCACACTTGCCTGGGGGGGGCATGGGGGCTGGTGGTGCATGCTGCTCCTGGCACACGCGTGCACACGCGTGGGTTGTGCAGACGTTGGGCAGCCCGGAGCGGGGAAGGGCTGTGTGTGCCCGGGACACCCCACCGGCTTGCCGCCATCACACCAGTGCGCGTCCGTCACACCAGTGCGTGCCCGTCACATCATACTGGTGTATGCCCATCCCAACTGCACGTACCCATCACATCACACCACACCTGAGGTCCCACCACACCATCCCAGCGTGTCCCTCACCACCACACCAGTGTGTGCCCGTCACAGCAGCGTGGGCTTATCGCACCAGCGCATCCCACCAGCACCTACCCGCCACATCACACCACATCTGTTTGCCCACCGCACCAGCGTGTCCGTCACGCCAGACCAGCGTGTGCCCGTCACACCAGTGCGTGCCCATCACACCGCACCAGTGTGCGCCCACCCCGCGCCCCCAGCGCGCTCCCGCCCCAGCACCCCAGCGTGCGCGTGAGGCCACGCGCGGGCAGCTGTCCCGCGGGGGACAGGCAGGGCCGGGCGATGCCCCCAGCCCCTGGGACACCCCGCACTGATCCTGGCTCCTTCCTCCCCCAGGCCCCAGGAACACTCTTGCTGCAGACGCCCAAGGATCGCCACGCCATGACTCTGGCTGGTATGGCACCGTCGTGGGCTCACGCGTGGGGACGGGGAACCGCGCGGCTTGCCCGACCCCCTGTACCCAGCCCTGGCACCTACCCCATGCTGGGGCACCCCTGGTTTGAGCAGGGCCCCATCCAAACCGCCCCAGGCATGGCTGTGCCCCGGGCTGACTCCTGCCCTGGGATGCTCACGGCATCCCGGCGGTGACAGGCAAAGGGTCACGCATGCGTTTAACATGCCGGGACGGACATAACCCACGTGGCCATCAGTAAAGCAGCCCACCCCTGCGTGCCTCGGTTTCCCTTTTGCGTGCCTTGCGTCCCCCACCCAGCTCACCCTGCTTACAATATCTGGGCAAACTTTGGTGCCAGCCGCCATCCCCATCCCAGCCCTTCCCTGGCACATGGTCCTGCTGCGGACGCCTGGCAGCACCCCCCCCACCCCCACCCCTCTGACCCCAATCCCACCATCTCGTCCCAGCTTACAAAGAGAAGATGAAGGAGCTACCCCTCGTCTCCCTCTTTTGCTCCTGTTTCCTCTCGGACCCCCTGAACAAGCCGGCGTACACGTATGAAGGTAGGAGCCTGCTGTCCACCCACGGTCGAGGGGTGCATGAACGGTGGGGGCTGCAGCCCCCCCCCCTTGGCATGACCGAGGTCACCCTCAAACCGAGAGAGGTGGCTCCACAATTTGCTGGCACTGGCTGGGAGCAGGGGGCCGGGTCGGGGTCGGGGTTGGGATCGGGGGGTCTCGGGCAGCCCCGCAGCCCCTTTCCGCCGCAGCTCCACTGCACGATGTGCCGGGCGTGGGCTCGGTATTTTTAGGCAGACGGCGCCGGGTGATTCAGACTGATTCATGTCAGTGGATCCACAGGCGACAGCGGCAACGGAGGGGGACGTCCAGCCTTGAGGTCTCCTTCTGGCTAGCTGCGGGGGGATCTGCAGCTGGAAAGGGGCTTCATGGTCCCGTTCCCCAGTCCCCGAAGCAGGGCTGAACCCTGCCCTGCTTGCTCGCCTCTCCCTTGGGGGGATGCCCAGCCCCTCAGCTCACCCAAATATTCCCAGCTCAGCCCCCTTGGTGGGTGTCCTGGAGCCCCTACCCCAACCCACGACGCTGGGGCTGAACCACAGGGGTGCATTCGGGGTGCAGGGATTTGGGTGAAGCCCGTGGGGACTGGGGAAGGTGGTGGCCCGTTGCGGGGGCTGCAGGTGCAGGACCCCGGGATGGTTTGCCCGAAGGGGTGGGACGCACCCGTGCCGGCGGTCAGCCCGCCCCCCTCTCCCAGCAGACACGGTGGACCTCACCTGGTGCGTCATCTCTGACATGGAAGTCATCGAGCTCAACAAGCGCACCTCGGGGCAGTCCTTCGAGGTCATCTTGAAGCCCCCATCGTTCGACGGCATCCCCGAGTTCAACGCCTCCCTGCCCCGGCGCCGCGACCCGTCCCTGGAGGAGATCCAGAAGAAGCTGGAGGCGGCGGAGGAGAGGAGGAAGGTAGGTCTGGCGGCTCGTGCGTGGCAAGTGCAGCATGGGGACTTGCCAGGGGGACACGCAACCTTGCACTCGGGCTGCTCACACGGCAAGGAGCCGTCCCGCTTTTGGGGCTGTCGCTGAGTTTGGAGAGGGCGGTTTTGGCCAGGAGGGGAAGGGACCTGCGGTCCACATGGCCATCGGGTCCGCTTCGCCTGTGCAGTACCAAGAGGCTGAGCTGCTGAAGCACCTGGCGGAGAAGCGGGAGCACGAGCGGGAGGTCATCCAGAAGGCCATCGAGGAGAACAACAACTTCATCAAAATGGCCAAAGAGAAGCTGGCGCAGAAGATGGAGTCCAACAAGGAGAACCGCGAGGCCCATTTAGCAGCCATGCTGGAGCGCTTGCAGGAGAAGGTGAGAGCCCGGTGAGGAGGCGGGGGGGGGACGTGCTGGGACACCGGTCCAGGAGGGTGTCACAGGACACTTGGGCACCCTGCATGGCTCATGGGGTGGCATTACCCCCCGGGGACACCACCAAAGTGGGGGTCCCCTCTGCCCTTCCGACTGTGCAGCAATACCCAAACACAACATCCCACCCGGGGTGGGGGGTGGGGGGGGTCCTCCCTGGGGACCCACCGAGCCTGATGCGTCCGAAAGCTCACGAGCGGTCGGCGGGTGGAGAGCTGGGACCTGTATCTTGTCCTCAGACGTGCAAAGCCTTTGCCTTCCCCGTGTCCCACCGTGACGGCCCCGACCCGCCGCTTGCAATTTTTCCACCTCCCGGGTGGCAGATCTTCCCCTGGTCCCTTCCCCAGAAGCCGGGGAGCTGATGGCTCCGGAGCTGGAGGGGTCCAGGCTGCCAGGCTAGGAGATGCTTCCACCCCGCCAGCCTGTGCAGACCTCTTCTCTCTCCCCGAAGCAGGTCTGTTCCCAACCTCAGCATGGAAGGTCCCACCCTCACCACCTCCAGCTCCCTCCAAAACATCCCTTCTGCAAGGAGCTCGCCCAGTGCCCTTCTCCAAACGCCTCAGCTAGCCTTGGGTCAGAGGCAGAGAGCACGAGATAATGAAGGACAATCCGAGCTAACCCCATCTCCTTGGGGCTCCCGGTCCATCCCGTCTGGTTGACGTCTACCTCCTAGCTAGAGGGCGAGGACGATCTGTCCCTGAGTGCCTCCACAGTCCTTAAAACACCCCAGGGGAGGAGAGGACGCTGTTGACCCATCGGTGGTGTCCCTCGGGGGATGAACCTCGCGAACGCCCTCATGCCTTCGAACCCCTCCGAAGCCGCTGGCCTGCCCGTGGGGACCCCGAAGTCCGTCCAGCTAACGCGTGTCCCCCCCCTTCCCCTCCCCTTCCCTCCTACCCCCCTCCCACAGGACAAACACGCGGAAGAAGTGAGGAAAAACAAGGAGCTCAAGGAAGAAGCCTCCAGGTAAAGAGGCGATGGTTGGACTGACAGCTCCGGGGAGGTGGCGGAGGCTGCCGCAGCGCAAGGTCGGATGGTGGAAGGGTGGACGTTCCTCTGCTGTCTTTGTTCGTGAATGTAAAGAGTTGACCAGTGAAGCCATCCTATTCGTTTCGGGGAGGGTGGGGAGGGAGGAGAAAGGAGGGAGGGTGGGCGGGAGGGTGCCGGCTTCGGGATGCCCACCTCCGTGGTGGGTCTCGCGCGCTGCCCGTCAACCAGGTCCGGAGGAGACAGCCGAGGGCTGGTGAAGCGGAGGAGGTGGTCCCCCCCTGGGGAAAAGCTGGGGGGGACACAACAGAGCGGGTGGGGAGGGAAGGGTGGGGGGAAATGTGCGTTGTGTGTGACTTTAATTTGGTGCTGGGCAGGCAGGGTGGGCAGGCGGGCGTCCCTCTGACTTCTTTCTTCTCCTCCATCCCACCCCATCAGTGGGCAGCGGCATCTCTTGGTGTCCCTCCCTCCCTTTTTCCCGCCTGGACTCGGGGCCTCTTGCCCGGAGTGGGCGTTTTTTGCCCATAGACCTTACAGAACCATTTTGGGGAAGGGGGAGAAGAGATGCCCCCGTTGGAAGTGGTCAGAGAGTGAGGCTCGCTTGCTCCAAAGGCTTTATCTGGCTGCGGGAGACGCTGATGATCCTTTACCAAGGGTGAAATTGAAAAGCCCCCGTGACTTCCCAAAGAGCTGCCTTTTTTTGTAAGAACCCCCTGAGAATCACCTTTGCGGGAACCCTTGGATGAAATCCCCTTTTCTGCTGTAGAGCGGCTGGAAAGCCATTGGCTTTTAGAGGTGGCAGCTCAGACGGTTGTTTGAAAAGGGAGATCACCCCCACGGGGAGCGCGAGCGGGCGAGGAAGACAGGGGAGGGCTGTGGAAACCCTGACGGAAGGGACTGGGAAAAACAAGAGGGAAAGAGGAGCAGGCGGAGCCGGTGGAGATGCCTCTCTGGAGCGCAGGAGAAGACACCGGCCGTAGGGAGGCCCTGGGGACAGCAATGGCACCTCCTGGTGACGCCAGGGCAGGAGGAAGGCCAGCCCGGGATCCCACCAGCAGCTCACGACCGGCCCAGGAGGTGCTTTGTGGGAGCTGCTGTGCCATCTCCCGGGCGGTCCTTGCCTCCAGGGAGGGTGAGCAAAGCAGAGAGCTGGCACTGAGATCCTTCCCAGCGGGAGAAGAAGAAGAGTCCGCTTTCCGCAAGGTGGTGGTGGTGGTGGGGGGGGTATGTCCCCTCCTCTCCCAGTTGCCAGCAGGCAGCGGTCCCAGTGCTGCGACGCCCTTGCAACTCACCGGCCTCCAACCCTGACGCTAACAGAGGGTTTGGTCTCCGCCACGGTCAGATAAGGCTTTCCAAGCGCTGGTTCAGGTCTGGAGGGAACCGTGTCTCTTTACCTGTGCCGCGAGATGCTCGCCCGGACCCCGGGGCCCTGCGGGGGGGAACAGCCCGGGGAGGGGAGCGTGGGAGAGGGCGGTGGGCGAAGGAGACGGAGGGGGCTGTTCTAGCTGTGGCACGAGCTGTCCTTTTTTTGTATACAACAGTTGTAAATAAACTGCCTTGGCGTTTCTTTCGTTTTTCTCATGATCTGTGCAGTGTCTTGTGTGTGGTTTTTTTTGGGGGGGGGGTGGGGTGGGGTGGGGGCATCCCAGTGTCACTTACACTGGGAAGGGGAAAGGGACCGGGGGGGAAATTAGGGTGGGAGGCAGCACGTGCATCAGAGGGACGGGTTTGTTTTACCCCAATGCCCCAAATAACCCCAGCCTGGTGGGACTGCAGCAGATTTGGGCTCCTTTGGCCCTCCAGCACTATCGGCCCCGTGCACCCCGGGCTCACCCTGTGCACCCCCCGGGGCACGCAGCGGTGATGCTCTCCCACCCTGGACCCGGAGCAGGGAGCTGGAGCCGGATGCCAGACATGCGCCGGGAGATGAGGTGTTGGCCGGCATGGTGAGGAAGCACGGAGGTAGCCGGAGACGCGCCGAGGTCTGCGCTGAGGCCAGATGACCCAGCAGTCTAGCCACGGAGCGGGCAACAGCAAAACATCGGGTCCTCAGGGCCAGGAGAAGAGCCAGGGGATTTCTTCTCCAGCCCTAAGGAGGAAGCGGCACCGGTTCCTCGCCCGTCTTTGCGAGGTGATGGCACCAAAATTTAGGACCAGCCTCCCAGAGGTGCCAAATGTCCGTTCCTCCTGGGCCAAGGAGGTCCTCCCTCACCCGATCCTCCCTGATCCGGGCTAAGGAGGCCCCCTCTGACCCTA
Organism: Sagittarius serpentarius; assembly: GCA_034782735.1. Lineage (NCBI taxonomy): Eukaryota > Metazoa > Chordata > Aves > Accipitriformes > Sagittariidae > Sagittarius > Sagittarius serpentarius. The sequence goes on along the minus strand of JAVKLA010000017.1, from coordinate 28,701,613 downwards.
GGAAGCCTTGGAAGATGGGTGCCCAGCCAGGGAGCTGGTGGTCCCACAGGTGTGGGGTTCAGTGCCAACTATAAGACAAATCCCAGGAGGGGATTCAGACCTCCCTGTGAACACGGAAGCCGTGCTCAGGGGTTCCCGTCACGGCCAGGTGCACCAGCGAAGGGGCCCGTGCCAAAAAGGACATGGAATCAGTGTTGAGGCGGCAGAGTCCACCGCGGTCATATGAACTGGTGGGACGTGAGTTAGCAGCCCACAAAAGCCACGCGGGAGAGGACCTGGGGAGAGCAGAAGAGCTTGTTACACCCAAGAAGGGAGGAGAAGCCACGGGCGCAAGAAGATGCATACATCTAGTATAGGTGACGGTAACAGGAGTCTTGAGCCTGACCATCAGCAGACTTGTAAGAGCTGGGTAAACCTGCAGCAAATAAAATACTGGCCTGTTAGGTATATTGTATTTGAATAAACAAAGAATAATAAAATACACCGTTCTGCCCTAGGACTCTGTGCCACAGCCCACAACAGCATGTGCATGGGCATCCACATGGGCATGAAGGGGTGCAGGAACCATGCCACAACAGAAAGGGGCACCCAAGCTGGGCTGAGGATGAAGAAAATAGGGAGAGACTAGAAGACTTTCCTCCAAAGAGCCTTAAAAAGCACCCAGAAGCTTTGAGGAAGGTAGCAGAGAAATGGGGAGCAGAGCCAGGAGAGCACAGCTCTCCATGGGGACAAGCCAGCAGGTCCTGGGGGGAAAAATGGTGCACCAGGGTAGGAAGAGGATGACAGGGGCACAGCTGACGGCACCAGCACCGTCAGGAGGAGGCTGTTTGGAGGAGACCCTCTGAAGAGGCTCAGGGTGAGACAAAACCAGGCAAAGCACCATGCTGATGGTGTCGGGATGCACATCCTAAAACCTCTTGACTCTCTCCAGGCACCTGGAGCAAAAACCCACCCCACCCATAACTACCTGCATCTCAGATCATCTTGCTCCATGGCCTGATGAACATCATCAATGCTCCAGTAAGGCTTCAGGGTCTCATTTTTCTCCCCTTGCTGCCAAGGGGGAGAGATAATGATGGCTTAGGCTAAAGAGAGGTGTGAGCTGGAGCTTCATCCCACATCCAGCTTTTTTTCCATCACAGATGTCCACCTCAGACAAACCCTTCCGTAAACTGATCAGGTTTTAACCTCTTTTCCAGCGTTTTCCAGCATTGTGATTTAGAACAGCTAAAGTTTAACTTCCCTGTTCTTCTCCCTTCCTGGCTTTTCCTCTCCATCCCCAAGGTGTTTGAAGATCCAGCCCTCTGGCCATGGACCCCTCACCAAGGATTTTTTTGATGACCGTCACCCCAGTAGCCCTTCCCTGAATGTTTTCCAGTCTCAGCTGGGATGCCTTTCTCAGCCATGGGACTGGAGATCTGCAGAGCATGGGCTGGTGGCCCTGATAAACCTTCTCCATCTCCAGCGGAGACACCAGGTCCCAGTTAGCAGACTGATGGAAATACTTGCATTGACCCAACACGTCAGCTGGAAACTGTCCTCGGACCTTCCTCTGTCTTGGCTAGCGGTGAGCCAAAAAACCGCCAGGTCACGTAGCTGTTCCCCCAGCAAGATACGACAGACACACAAAGTTCAGCAGCAGCCAGCAGCCAGAGCCAGCCGCGGCTCCGCAGCAGGAATATTGCACGTCCGCGTGCGCGGGGGTCTGCAGGGCTGTCTGGTTAGTGCGGCAACGCACGGGACCCAGCGGGGCGTCTGCCTCCTGGCTGCACTCGCTGAGGCTCTGTCAATACAATTTCCCACCCCGTCTCACTTCAGACAGCACTATAATGGGCTCAGCCAAATTAACGAGGCAGGGGCTAATCTGAGAGTGAAGGGGAAGGGTGGAAGAAGGAGCCAGGCTCGCAGGCGGGAGCCCTGTCCTGGGGCGAGTCAGACACGCTTCCCCCCCGCCCCAGCGCAGGACCGAGTATACGGGGTCATTTGATGGGGTGTTATTTAGTTTCTTGCTTAGCCACGCTGCTGTGTCTTGCCGAAAGCCTGGCGCCCAGCAGACGCCTGGGCCAGGACCGTCACCTTCCTCCAGGGGAAGCTGGCAGGGTTGTCAGCCCCATACACGGGGAGAGGCAGGGGAGGTACCTCCATGTCCCATCCACCGTAAGTACGGGGCATGAGCACCCAGGAGTCCAGGCTTAGCCTTCCTTTTCTGCAGCAGAGGTGCTTTTGCAGGTGCTGGCCCCACTTCTCCTGCCCCCTCCCTGGGAGGAACTCAGGCATCCTCTGGCTGGATTTGGGGCTGGCAATGATGAGACTCGGGCCGCTCTTAGCCTTGCTGGGGTACCAAATACCTTCACCTTACCACGCAGGACCCTTCGAGAAGTTGCCAGGATTTCCCACCTGGTTCCCAAGGGCCCTGTGTCCTGTGGGTCCCATGTCACCTCTGCCCACCCCATGTGCCAGCCTCTGAGAGCCCACGAGTCTCAAACGGCAGAAGAGAAGGCCGGAGCTCAGAGCCTTGCACCTGAGCATCCTGCACCCAGCGTCGGAAAGGACGTGATGGAGACCAGGTCCTTGCCTACGTGGTGGAGTCCTCTCCTGAAGCACCATCCTGCGGGCACGGCCAGGACATACAAAGGGATAGCACAGAGCAAAGGTTTGGTGCCTTCCAGAAACCTCCCAAGGAGACATTTCACGGCACTTGCCAGACTCTCAGGGCTGAGACCTGGACAGACCTTCTGCACCTGATCCCACCTCTCCTGTTTGAAAAAGCAGATGGAATCGCAGCCCTAAATCCCAGCCCAAGCAAGACCTGTGCTGTGAGTCGCACCTCCTGAACATCAGAGGATGCCTCGGTGTCCTTCAGAGCAGACGTGGCAGGTGCCGCCACGTGCCGTTCCTGACCTGCACGTGAGGAAACAAATGCCCACCGCTGCAAAGTGACACATAACAGATCAAAGCACCTACAGAAACAGCATCCTGGAAGTGCCTCCAAGCAAAACGGTGAATCTTCCCGCCACCAACCTGCTGTCGGGCTCTGGGAGCTTTTCCTGGCTCGTGCATCATCGACACCGTGCAGGGACAGTTCTGCCGTTCGATGTCCTTCCTCCAGCCTGTAGCCTCCTACTCGTTTCTCGGAAATCCTAAAGTTGGGCAAGATACCAGCCATTCATTCATTCATGGGAAGCTGGCGCTGGTGAGCAAGGGGTGCGGCTGGAGCACTGGGTGTCGTAACTAGCTGGGGGCTCTGCAGGGAACCAGGGGAGTGATCAACACTCTGCAAGGACAAGGATTATAGAATCACAGAATCACAGAACCGTTTAGGTTGGAAAAGACCCTTCAGATCACCAAGTCCAACCATTAACCCAGCACTGCCAAGTCCACCGCTAACCCACGTCCCCGAGCACCACGTCCACACGTCTTTTAAATACCCCCAGGGACGGCGACTCCACCACCTCCCTGGGCAGCCTGTGCCAGTGCTTGACCACCCTTTGGGTGAAGAAACTTTTCCTAATATCCAGTCTAAAAGGGTGCTGTGTGAACTCCAAACTAGTATGAAAATCACGTTATTCCGTCTGCTCCTCCGGCGTGCAGACTGTCTGTGCGTGAGAAATTGTTTGGGCAAGGTGGAGGAGTCACGGCTGAAGCAGAACGACTCGTCTTAGAGAGTGTGCTCCAGTATGCACCCCGTAACTGTAGGGGAGCTTTGGGGTGCAGAGCCTTGCAAAGCCACCTGTATGCGGGACCACCTGTATACCAGTAACGCCATAGAAGGCCAAGATTAACTCAATCGTGACATCAGATATAAAAAATTTGAGTATGGATGTAGCAGAATTGGGACCGATAAGGAAAAAAGAAGTGATTAGGGGCAGATTGGGCTGAGAAAAATTGGTGCTAAGATAGAAATAGAAAAAAAAAGGGGGGGAATAAGTTTTGAAACCAGGTAAGGAACACAGGAGGATGGGATGCTTCGGTGGTCAGAGGATGGATGCCTACAGACGGTGGTGACGCTGACCTGGGTACCCAGATGCATGACATGCCCTTGGACAACTCGCTGGACTCTCCATCAGGGCTATGTCCAAAAGACTTAGTGGAAGAGGGTGAAAAAGGAGACACTTGCACCCTGGTATGAACAGTTGCGGGGAGGGAAGGATGATAAAACTAATTCAGCAGTAGCAGTGTGTGATCCGTAAGAGTGATACCTTTATCGTTGTGTTTCATAATGTGCAAAACCAGATTGTAGATTAATAATGATAATGTGATCATTAGTTAATTAGGTTGTTGCTTATTTATAAAGTGATTTATTAGCCTCTTAGTAGGGTATTGCTTAACCAGGGTACATCATGGCCATTTGAATGCCTGCGGTCCAAAGAGGGCGGCTTGGAACCTGAAAGAACAGTGTTACATCTGAGGCACCCGTGCCAAGAGGCAAGAAAGCTCTCCTCCCACCGCTGGTAGTGCCCAGGTGTTCACAGCAAGTGATGGGACAACTGCAGCGTAGACCAGCCCGTTGCAACTCCCAGGCACCATCGGATATGTCTTGGGAACACCCCTCAAAGAGGACTACCAAGGCAAACCTAGCAGAGGGACAGACAAATAATGTTGTTTTATTATCTCGGGGATATTAGTTTGCAGGGTGCTTGGAAGGTAACTTCTCCGCTTGGTTCGCCCAAGGTTCCAGGCAAAATATAGTCCAGAATAGTGTAAAAGCTACAGAAACCATCAGGGAGCCAGCAGAGCATCAAGCAGGAGACGAGTAGTTGGGAGGAAAGGTGCTTTGTCTCTAATACAACGGCCTTTCCCCTTTGCTGAACGCTCTTTGAACTCATCCGCACACATGAAACAGGAAAAAAGGTATTCTAATTAAATATTCATTGCCAAACGCAATCAGGGCTGAGGCCGAGTCTCAGCCTCCATCTCTTGATCCTGCGAGGAGACAAAGTCAGGAAAAAAGGAGGGTCTCTCGCTCCAGCTACAAACGGAAAATTACAAGACAGCAACAACGAATTCTCTTTATCCAGAATAAGGCAGTAAAAAAAGACTTAAAATCATGTGTGATCATTCCTGCAGACCACTTTTTGAGTGGATAGAAAATTCATCCAAAGTTCTTTGCCAGAGAAAGGACGGAAAGGTGAAAATGGAATGGAAAATGGAAAACCTTCTGCATTTTTCATTTTTAAATCTTTTAACTCAGAGTATTATTATCGCAGCTAGCTAACGTCCACGTGTGTAACACAATCCCTGCCAGAGAAGGTGAGGGCCACTGCAGACCTTCCTCCTCGTTTGCCTGTGACACCCTCCCTGGGCGACGCACGCTGGCTCGCCCAGCTTTCCTCAGGGCCACCTCAGCACCTCGGGGCCACCCTAGCTCTCCCTGGGGTGGTGGACCTACAGACGCAGTGATGTGAACAGAGAAACTCTGCTGAGACTGGAGAGATGCTCATCTTACGGCACAAGAACTGGTCCATCACATCCCATGCGGAAAACTCGTACAGTATTGCTCGTTCTTTGCTTCCCTCTAAAATACTTTTGGGTTGGCAGCCAAAGCATTCAACATCTCCGTTCAACATAAGGTCCAGCCTCAGCGTGTGGCTGACTCCCATCACCTGGTCAACTGGATTTAGTCTCAAGCCTTGGGTATGCCCAAGCCTGCCAAAGACTGCTGCTACCCCGTGAAATGGCAAGCGACATGCTTGTCTTTGCAATGCCCTTCTCAGCAACCACCTCCATGTTTTTAGAAGAGCTTTCACCACCCAGACGCTTGTTGAAGGTCTTGACACATCTGCTGTTGGTTCAATTCTCTCAAAAGCAAACAGGCAGCAACAGGCATGGTGGCTCAGTCCCTCCAGGATCTCCAGCATCAGTTTTTGCTCACAGCAAATTATTTCCAGCCCCCTGTTCCCAGCATTCAATGTGACGTGAAGTGAAGAACGTCCCAGGCTCCTTCATGGGGAGAGGTGGGGCCGGAAAGTGCGTGGTCGAATCATCATGACCACCTTCCTCAGGGAGTAGTAGTCTGTGTCCTTCCACGAGTACCACACGATACCGTCCGGCCCCAGGACCTTGCGGTTTTTAATGGAGTATCGGCCGCCCTGTGATGCAGAGAAAGAAGGATGGTCAGGCATGGGAAATGCACAGAAGCATCATCTGGATGGGAGCATCGGAAGACCAGTTGCTCTGAAATGCTGGAGCAAAGAGCTTAATGATGATGCAGTGAAAAGAGCATGTAGAACCCAACATTTTTCAAATGGTCCCAGTGGAGCTGGCACCCATCCGTCTCAGGCTGTGAGTCACCCGTACCACAAGTTTCCACCACGCAGTCCCAAACCCCAGCACGCGGAGGTGTCTCAACACCCATGTCTGGCCCATGGCACTGAAAAGGCTGGACTGCCTTGGTGCCCAGCACCCGTTTTGTTCCCTCCCTGGAGAGCAGAGGCTGGTCAAGCCAGGAAGGACCGCTATGGTGAGGACCAACAGCCTCCTCCCAACCCTGGACCTCGTGTGCTGACATCTGCGTCCTCATCCCTCCACCTTTCCCTGTAGTACCCCTTGTTGAGGTCGGAGAAAAGGGACTGGTTGGAGAAAAAGCACCTTGTGTCCTTCTTCCTCCACCTTACCTTGTAGTACACCCCGTTGAGGTTGGAGAAAAAGCACTGGTGGTACCACCAACCTCCGTGGGAAATCTCAGCACAGATGTTCCCCGAGTCGGGTGTGCTGAAGCTCCTCTTGTTGTGGTACCAGGCAAAGGAATCCTCCACCGTCCCGCTGAAGCCGTCCACGTGCAGGCGGTAATAGTTTGCCTCGTCCTCAATGCTGCAAGCAACAAAAGTGGGACTATTTAATGGGGAGTGTCCTTTCCGACTTGGATACTACATTCCTGGTGTGGACACCTAGCAATCATCGAGCTGCTTTGGACGGCCTCCCTGCTATGATGCGTCACCTCTAGAAGCCAAAGATGTCGTATTTTCCCTTCTGTGGGATGTGCATGATTTTGTCGTGACTCAGGGCACTTGTCATAGGTCTGAACTGGGCAGACCGTGACTCTAAAACCACAATAAAGGACTGCAGCAGCTTTGGCAAGACAGTCCCTCTAATTACACCGCACTGCCTCGTCTCCACATAACAGGCACCCCGCTCTTCACCTAGACTGAGCTAATTAGTAATTTCCCCCTGGGCTAGCAAAGGCTGAAGGTCACTGCCATTGCACGTGACAACTGATGAGAAAAGTCGGGGTGACCACTCAGAGCACACATTTGCTGGTGGAGGATGCTTCACGGCACGTTCGGGTGATGGGATTTTTTTTCCCAGCAGTTTCAGCAGTTTTGGGGTCTACTCGAAGCCCTGAATCTTCAAGTGTACATAAGGTGCAGTGCTCCCTGGGACATCCTCCCGTGGCGGATCACTCCACAGTCACCCACAAGCATTTCCAGTAGAGACAAGGAAGCAGTTCATCTGGGACAGTCTGGGCAGACCTGGGCACCCCTGATTAAGAAAGGATGTGGCTGGTGTGGTATGGATAAACAAAACACCAGAGGAGGGGGAGAGCTACAGACACTGAAGGACGTTACATCAGGTCCAGCAAGTAAAAGCCATGAATGAAGAGGGTAAAAATCAAAACACAACTTTCAACCAGAGAGACACTGGAGGACCTGCCCAGCAAGACCATGGGATTCAAACCCCTGTTTTTGACATAGAGCTCAATAGTTTTGGCAGAAAAAGTGCCCCTAAGCAGCTGGGGACCGTCCATTGCGTCCTACAACTCCCTTCCCCTGGGGCTGTGAATGTTGGCCACGGCCAAAAGACAATGCACATTGCTAGCTCACACCCAGGCTTCAACCTGGAGCAAAATTTCGTGATAAAATCCAGGTGAAGAAGAAAGGACAGACAACCTGGGCCCAGTCTGAAAAGCTCTCCAGACCGAGTCATTCTGACCACAATGGGGTTTCCCATGCCTGAAGGTCTCCCGATGTTGAACCAGTTGCATCTATGAGAAGCAGGGAAGGCCATCCCACTTTCTACCTGAAGACCTGGTAGAAGGCATGCTTGTGCTTGTTGTTCCAGTCCTCCAGGTCGATGCGCAGAGAGTAGTCCCCTTGGCTCGTCAACTTGTGGATGTTCTCATTGCCCAGCCAGAACTCGCCATTGAGGTCCCCAAAGCCCTCCTTGTACTCGTTCCAGGTCCGGTTGAAGTCAACTGAGCCATCCTGACGTCTCTGGATGACTGTCCAGCCCCCACCTGCCAGGAGAGAGATATCATAAAATGGGAGTCTCTAGGGGGCATCCAAGGGTCCCAGACAGACCCTTTACTCGTGTCACCTCTGAGGATCCATCTGCAGCTCGGCAAGGTGTCTCCTTGTCATATGTCCACCCAGCAATTGGCAAAACACAGTGTCGGTTGCTGCACGGGGATAAAACGTGGTGCCCGTCATAGCTCACGGAAAGACGCTCCTACCTCTCCCATGCCAGTCCATGACGGTGTTCCCCTGTTGGCTCTCAGAGGGTCATTCCAGATCTTCACGTGATTTTAAATGAGAGAGAGAGGGTAGTTTTCTGGAGGCAAATGTTTTGGGACTGGAACAAACTAGAGATCCTGGAGCCTGGAGGTTATTACGTACTGTTCCTGCAGCCCCACAGAGGCACACAAGCTCTCCCAGTGTTGTCTCACTGTCTCCATCTGCTCTCCCATCTGTCCCATCTCTCCTCTCTCATTTTATTCCAATATTGTATGGTGGGGGCGGGGCGGGGGGGGACACACAGGGCTGGGCCATCTTGTTATTTGCTGTTTGTACAGCCTGTCACTCTACAGCGTCCAAGATTGTGTTGATGGTCATGCAAATAAGAGTAATGACATAACAGAGACCGCATTGGCTGAACAGCCTGTTTCTTAATGAGCGAGTGCATCGCAAAGCTGCAATCACCTGTAGATCCTCCAACAGGCGAGATGCCTATGTCAGGGGAGCGGAACCCCTTCCTCCAGCATGGGATGTGCTGGTGTGACACGTCCGTCTGGGCTGGACTAGATCCATGGGGCAAGGAAATGACAATTCACCACCCCATTTCCCTGACGATTGCCATTATTCTTCCAAAACTCAAGTGCTGCAAGCTAATTTTGTTAGTAAGTTTGTGCCTTGGGATGACAGGAGTGTGCTCCGTACGGATATTTAGACAGCAAGGTCACCTGCTCCCTCACTTACACTCCAAAAGATCTGTGGGAGAGGATCTATGTCCCCCCTCCTCAGTTCAGCACGGCTACAAGCAGTGGTTGCCCACACGTAGCCCTCAACTACCCAGAGATGCTCCAGGTACCCACCAGCGACCAGCTGCTACTACAGAAGGGCTTCTTTTCCCCTAAGCCCTCTGACATATCCACTGGTGTGTTGCAAATGCCTTGGATGCACTAGGACATCTCAAAGAGCACTAAGCGCCTGTATTTAGGCAACCGAATTCCAGCTCTAATGTCTGGTTTGAAGTGTTCACCCAAGTCCTTTAGTCAGCAGAGAGGACAAGTCCTCTGTCCCTGGAGAAGAGCCCTTCTGGAGGTGCTACTCTCCCTGACTATAAAGTAGCTTAGAAATAGCGCAGATATAAGATGCAAATCTCAGGTTAGACAAATCCCACCCAAAGCTCCGCTGGAAGAGGTTGCGGGTGCCTCCTGCAGTACCTTCAGTGTCCATCTCACACAGCACTTCGATAGGCATCCCTCCGACCGAGGGCATGATGCTGTAGACCCCAGACCGCCGGAGCCCGTTGTAGTAAACAGAAGCACAGTCGATAGGGCAGTTCCTGCCATGCTTCACCTCTGAGAAAGCAGAGAAACAGGGTGTTTAGCGCACAGTGTGGAGAAAGCGGCCCACACCCAAAGCCAGCATCATTTTCGTGCAATTTTAATGCAGAGCCGGACAAATAATCCTGGATTCTGAGCTTTTTCTGAAGCTGAAAACCTCTGCAGGGCGCCAGCTTCGTGCCTGAGTGCAGTGGCTTATTATTGATAAGGTTCGTTAGCACGAATCTGCACTTAAGGATGTTGTGACTGAGGAACGATCTTCAGATCAACTGGTTTTGAAATGGCAACGCAGAAATATGCATTTTGCCAGGGTCAAAATAGATTATATCTCACACCAAAATGTCTTATACATTGATAAAGAATTGGCTGGTTCTCCAGCAGTGGTCGGTGCAGATAACAGCGGAAAGGTTTTTGTCTCCCGAACTGCTGCTGTGGGTTTTGTCTTACAAGGAAAGGGGATCAAAACCATTCTGGAGAACCTAAAGACGTTTTTAGCGGGGATATGCCAGGTGGGATTTATTTCACCTGGCCTCAGTGAATATGCTTCAGGCAGGCCATCTCAGCTAGCCCTTAGAGACAGGCTTCCGCAGCGGCCAGTTCATCCTGGTTTTACGTGGGAGAGGAGGGAAGAGCCGCTCTCCCTGTCTCCCTCCATCACCTACCAAAGGAGCCCAGCTGAGTTGTCTGCACAGAGGTGCATGGTGACATCCCAGATGCCCTGGGGCTGGCCTTCAGCTGTCCCGTGTAGGTCCCGTCCTGTATCTGCCAGGCTTACGTGGATGTCTTGGATGCTCCCGAGTCATTTCAGGTGGCACTTGGGGTCAGGTGAACTGAGACCCTAGTCATAGCAGTGGAAAGAGCTATCGGTCCATGCACTGATTGCCTTGTCGTCTTAAATATCCAGCTCAGGTGGGGACACGCGCATGTAGATGCCCAACATGAAGCATCTTCGTCTGTGACCTGAGCCTCCCCGGTGAGGTGAATCCCATCTTTAGAAAGAAAGGCACAAAGGCAGCTCACACAGGCGGCTCCCCTTCCTTTTCCACACACAGCTAGACCAGTCTGAAGCACAGCGTGGCCTCAATACCAGACTGGGATCACCGGGAGAACCAGGAGCCTGAGGGAGGGCAGAAGGCATGCGTGGGAGATTGCCCTGCCGTGAGGCACACAGAAAGGACGAGACCACGGAACTGGCAGACGACAAAAGCTGCTTGTGGGTGGGGAAGTAAGTCCAGGGTGGGGGAATGATGGATGAACCGTTGCAACACCCCAGCCCACCAACCGGAGAGCGTGGTGGCTGGGAGGTCCCCTGCGGCCTCAGGCTGGTGACGGATTGGGGACAGCCTTTGAGGCCGGCACCCACCGACAGTGCTGCTGCAGGGGAGCGTGTGGGAGAAACCAGTTGTGTGCAGCAAGCAGAGGTCAGGGAGAGGCAACCTAGACCCAGCAAGCATCTGGGACAGCAGGCAGAGCCCGATCCCACGTAAAGTTAGTCAGCAAAAAGTGCTGCGTCAACCGGCTGCACTCGGGCTAGCATTCTCCAGGCCAGAGAAGTCACCGTCCCGGTCACGTCAAGTTATGGAGATGAATCCCTGCTCTGGCTTGTGGGCAGCGGTCACGGGTGTAGACTTCAACGCTGACGTCCTGGTTTTGCACAGAGCCTTCCTTGCTCAGGGCTCAGAGGCACCCGGGAGCAGGGACCAGTGGAGCTGCTTATGCTACCTCCACCACGACATGGATGGCCAAAAGAGCTTGAAACGAGCACAGTGGAAAAGACTTAGACTAGTTGGCTCAGGGGGAAGTAACACGACTTTCCCCTCCAGACATCACCAGATCGGATCAGGTCCGATCAGATCAAGGTTGGTAGGCGAAAGCCGTTAGCAGTTCAACGGTGCGTGCCACCTAAGTCATCCCATCCAGCCCGCTCCTCGATGGAGAAGACGGACCTAAAGTCCCTCAGCCACAGCTCATGAGAGGCTGGAAGACTATTCAGGAGAAGTATTTGTCCTTCTCCAATGCTCCTTCTGGATATCTGCTGCGGGAGATGGGATTTGGGACACAGGGACCGGACCGGCACATCAGATCTTGTCTTCTCAAACACCACCGCCCTCTTGCCATGGGCCCGGAGACTCCGACGGGTTGCAAAAGCAACTCAGTTTCCCTTCCAGCACCTCAAGGTTGAACTTTGCAGATCCCGGCTATGGTAGGCCCTGGTCAAAATGTTTTCATGGCAGTGGGTTCTTTGGCAGAAAATGGAGTTTTAGTCAAACTGAACCTTGAAGTTTTTAGCTGAAAGTTCCCATGTTTGCTAAAAACCAAAGAAAACATTCCAAGGACTAACAAGGAAAACAACCAAAAACCTGGTAAAAATCTAAATGCATGCATCAAAAAAAGAGAGTGTGAGAAACAGCAGAAAACAGTTGTTTTTCAAAGTTGAAGAGTTTCCCCAAAGCCCTAATTTCATGCTGTGAATTTTTGAAGGGGAAAAAAAAAAATCTTGGTTTTCTGTGGGTTTTTTTGAATGGAAAAAGAGTCTCCGGCCTTGGGAGGAAGGCTCACGCAGCTGACTGCGGGTGGGGTGGTGGTGGGAGCAATGCCAACCTGGTTGTCGGAGCTTGAGCCGGTCCCTGCGAGCATCTCACACCATCCATGGAGAGAAAAAGGAGGCACTGAGGGACAGGACCCCTCTCCTAGACAGCAAGAAGCCATCCCCAGAGGTGCCCATTGCTCTGAGGAGCCCTTCTGGCTGCCTTGGGCAGGCATGTTGGGTGATATCAGACTGCCGGCCAATGCAAGGGGGATTTAAAGCAGTTTCCCCCCAGCCTTTTCCTTCAGCCCCCCCCTTGAGAGGGGACGTAAGGGCGAAGCACCCCCTCCCAGCCAGCCCCAGCAGCTCCCCATCACCTGGATGGTGCATCTCCTCCTGCAGCCTCATCTCGGCGGGGCCGAGGCAGGTAGGATTGCGCCAGGCCCAGTCGGTCAGGACGGAAATGTTGTTTATCTGTGCCTGCATGTCGTAGAGCAGCGTGGCCTGGATGTGCTGCAGGGTGCTGGCCTCGCTGTACCGATGCTCCAGGTCCTGCACCCGTTGAGCCAGGCTGTGGTTCCGGCCGGCCGCCTCCTCGTGCTGCGGGCAGGGAGAAAGCTGGGCTGGGCGGGGGGGGTGGGGGGGGATGCCTGGGGACCGGTGCGGAGCCCCCAGGACCCCCCAGGGGTGGGCAGGCAGGGGAGCAAGAGGGCAGAGGAGCACCCGCTGCTTGCACCAACAGAGACCAAGGACCCCAGGGGCGGTGCCTGCACCCTCACCCTCACCCTGCAGCCCCCTACCAGTCCCCAGCCCGCTGTGGGAGCCGCAGGCAGCTTGATATTCCCAGGCTCTGGTGCAGGCAGGGCATGCCCAGGCCAGCCTAGGGCTGCAGGAGCAGGGCGAGCACATAGGATTCCTCTCCAAACACCCTTCAGTCTGCAACCTGTTGTAACTCGGATGTGGCCTCTACCTACTTAGCAATGCCACCGCAGCTGGGTTCTCCTTCCGAAAAGCTGTCGAGTCTCCCCTTGAACCATACAACATTTTATAACATTATAAGGAACTCCACAGCTTATCAACACGTAGCATGATGAGCCACCCCCTGCTCTTTGGGCAACGGCTGGTGTCCTGTAAACAGCAATGACCACATCCGCGCTGTGCAAGGAGCGGGTGTGATAAAGGACCCCAGCCCCTTTCATGACCCTTTTGCTGCTTGTTTTTAGGACAACCAGTCTCTGATCCTACGTAAAAGATACGCGCAAGCTGGCTGGAGATGCCCACAGCTCGTACCAGGAGATGGGCACCCCGAGCCCCGAACGTGCCCCAGACACAGTCACTGCAGACACGCTTGCCTCTCTCGTTCGGTGCTCCCAGTCCTTTAGGCGGCAGGGCAGGCCTTAAACAGCACCTCCAAAATCCCGCAGCAGCCAGGGAACCCACCCTCCCTCCCCTGGGCAAGGCAACAGCTCTACCCCGTGCTCCCCAGTCCCTCCCGAGGGTCTGGCTATCCCAGACCCCTATCTGCGGCGGAGGGACGCTGGGTCTCCACCAGCACTGCCCTTCCCTGTCCATCTCTGCCTCCGTCACCCACTCCGCGTCTTTGCCTCGGGCTCACAAGTCACCTGAAGACCCCGAAAAGAAAAGAGTTTATATTCTCGTCTCCCTGTCCCCAGAGTCAGGGGCAAATCTGGATTTTCAGATGTCGGTGCAAGCATGTGGCTTATTAAATATCCTGGGGACACAGAGATCTGGCACTTGACTCATCGCTACCTGCACAACTGCAGTAGTGCCGCTGAGGGTCGGGGAATTCCTTCAGCGTGGCAGCGATTTGCGTGCCCACAGTATGTTTTCTTCCCTTCCAGTTGCTCCCAGGACCCAGCTCACACCTCAGTCCCCATTCCTGCCAGGACAGGTCTCGGCTTGCTGTTCCCAGGAGATGGCATCACCACTGCTGGGTTATTGCACCAACAGCTAACGGCAGCTCTGTGACGTCCTTCCCAGTGCCGCTTGAGCATTACCTGCATGGCCCTGCTAAAAGCCCATCAAGCCTGCCCGGTATCCCAAAATCCAGAGCAGCTAGATAGGCAGGGGCAGCAAAGTGGGGATTATGGTGTGCAACGACACGGTGCTTTCCTTCTCAGGAGTGCAATGTCTCCAGCTCTACCATAAATCAGCCGTCCCCTCCACCTGCTCCGTGAGCTGTGACTGATACAGGCTTCTTCCAGCTCCCTTCACCCACGCATCAGCTCTCCGAGTAAACCCCATGATGCTTTCTCCCAGACAGTCCCCTCCTCCACAGTTGATACCTTTTTCTTTTTTCCTGCTGCTGATTAAAATCAGCACAGCCAGACCACCGCGATGGTGCCCCGACGCTGCTCCCTTCACCGCATCTCTCTGCACCGGTGGGACCGGGGCTGTATTTTCGCACCGCGGGGTCCTGCTCTGTGCGTGCCCCAGCCGTGCAAATGCAATAGGACTGGAAATGCACAGGGAGGGCTGAGCGAGGGGCTTCCTTTTGCTCCCTAAATTGCACTGGAAGAAGGGAAGCATGGCAGAGGTGAGGTCAACCCGCCTGACCCAATTTGAGTGTCCCCATTAGCCTGAGAGGAGCCGTGACCTGGAAGAGCCTCTTGCTCTCCCTCGGCTCAGAAAGGAATGCTGAGCTCAGAGGGACGTCTCCGCTTGGACAGACAAGCCCACGCTGAGCTCCCGGAGAAATACTGATGGCAAACCCCAGGGAGACCAACCAGCAGCAGCTGGAGGCTGATTAATGAAGATGGATTAAGGCAGCAACAGCTCCTCGGTGGGAGGAACGGAGGCGGAGGAGACCTACCCAGGCTGACACAGCGGGGAGTTCGGCAAGACGGCTCCTGGGAGAGGGAAGGGGGTGGAGGAGGAAAGCAGCTTCCCAGGCTGGGCACGGGCTTTGGGAAGTGGCCAGACCAACGCAGTGGGAAAACTCCTTACGGGAAAGCCCCGAAGCCGTCCGGGAGCGGAGGGGAGCAGCTCAGCAGCTCTTGCTGCTTCTGGTTTCCTCCGTTCAGCTGTAACTCCCCGCGCAAAACGGAGCTTTGCTTCTTGCTTTTCCCTCCGCTCCAGTGCTTGGAGGGTGACAGGACACACTCATTGCCACCAGCTAAACTCTCCAGATTCTGTTTAATTCCTCCTTCTTCTTCTTGTTCTGGGCCTCCCATCCCTTTGTTTTTTTAGACTCATGAAAAAAAAAATGAGGTTGGAAGAAATGGCTGGAAGTCTCCAGCCCACGCCCCCCCCCTTGCAGAAAGCAGGGCCAATTTCCAAGCTGGATCCAGTTGCTCAGGGCCTTTTCCAGCTGAGGTCTGAAACTGTCTGCAAATGATCTCAAAAGATGTCAAGAGGATGTCCCCTTTCCGAGTGCAGCAGTATCTCGCTGGCACAGATGTTGCTGGCACCATCCCCCAGGTATGAACGACTTGGAGACACCGAGGTAGGACCTGGGACCTGGCTGCTCCAGGGCACTTGGGTGCACCCTGCATCCCTCTGCTCTCCTTGTGGGGTGAGGAGCCCAGCAGCACCCCGCAGCAGGCACATCTCCTTCAGAGCTGCTCGCCTGGGCTCCCACTGGGAAGAAACAAGCTCTCCCAACTCGTCTTGCCTTCCAGGAGACATCCAAGAGGTCCTAGCAGCATCTGCATCTGCATTCACTGCTCAGACCTCTACGAGATGGGCTGGATCCCACAGAGACCCTTGCATGGCAGACACTGGAGTCGGGTAGGAGGAATCCCACCCTTTGCCGCTGCTCCAGAAGCATCCCTGTCCACCAGCTTCTCCCCAGCTGCCAGGCATGGGCTGGAGGGCCAGGGTATGATGTGAAAGCATCTGCTGTCTGTCTACGGACCGTCCGGTTAAAAAAAAAAAATAGCAAATAGCAGGGAAAGGGATGATAGACTAAGCGAAAATACATAGAAATTACCGGGCGGGTCATAAGGGAGACAACAAGGAAGAGCAGAGGCTTCAGCCACTGCTGATGGGCCAGGCAGGGACCTGCTGGGACATGGCCTTGAAAAGGGTCCACCTGAACCCTGCAGCAGGTAAGAAGGGGGAAACACGATTATAAGGAGTATTATGGGCTTGTGGGACTGTGTGGAACTAATTATGGGATGTTCAGGGGAAAGGCTAAAGGCGGGGAAAGGAGGGTGGGCAGGGTGGGGAATGAGTGCAGGAAAATTGAGAGATGGGGGAGTTAAAAAAGGCTGGACATGGGTAAACCAGCTGCCAGGCAGGGCCCTTGTCAGGCTGAGCCTGATCACTGCAGCCTGTTTTCTCTTCTTCTGCAGTCCTTCCCTTAGCTTACTTTTCCCAGCGTAATCTCCCTCCCTCCTATGGGTGGGTGCTGCAGGGTCTAAGCGCCTGCAACTGGAGGGAGGTGGGCCACAGGTCTAGGTCAGGGTGTACACGCATGTGCATAGGCATGTCCGTGTCTGTGTGCATATATATATATATATGTGTATGTGCATATGCGTGTGTATTTTTATGTGCCACGTGCATGTATATATGCATAATGCGTGTGCTGGTATATGTGTGTACGCGAACGTGCACGTGCATATGAGGGGTCTAAACACCAGCAGCTGGGAAGACCTGAGAGCATTTGCATTGCCCCAGTGAATTTAATTGTGCTCGCAAACTTCAAGCCGGACCAGGTGGCGAGCAGGAGGAGACGGGCACGCAGGCTGAAAAGGTGCAGGGTGTGGGCATGGATATTAGATGGACTGAGAGCCTGTGCTCCACGTCTCATTCCCTCGCCTCGCACCGGGTGTCCAGTTCGAGCCCATCAGCTCAGCTCCCTCTACAGCCACCACCAGGCAACCAGCACCTCCGGAGGGAGATTCTCTTCCCTCTTCCCTCTGACTCCGAAGAGACCCTGCACAACTGCCATAGCCCAAATTTCATTTGGGTCATTTCAGAGTCTGGAAATGAAGAACGGATTAAGAGCACGAACACTGCAGGGATAATATTTCGTGCGTTACCATCCATCTCCCTCCCTGGCTCTGAGCTGGAGAGGTCAGTGAAAGAGCCGCAGCTCCAGGTAGCACAGAAGGGTGTTTTGGGGCCAGCGTGCGGAGCTGGGATTGGGGAAGGACAGATTAAACAGTCCTAAGGGACAAAATGTCACCGGGGGATGAATGCGGGAGGTCAGGAGTCAGAAGACCTATTGCACCGGCGTGTCCCAGTGCAAGTGCAAGGAGAAAATGGGAGAGGAACAGTGGAAAGCGGGTGGGAAGGCAGGATGGGGGACAGGGGCCAACATGGGAGGAGGGACCCTGGGTCGGGGGCAGCGAGTGGGTCTGCCTGAGCACGAGCACCCATTCTGACTCGTGTGCCTCCCTCCATTCCTCTGTCACACCAGGAACATCTCGGTCCCACGGAGGCACCCATGGCACAGACACCCACCCAAGAGCGTGGCCATCGCAGCGGCACGGCCTCGCTCTCCCCACGGGGCTGCCCAGACGAGGCTTTCCGAACAGGGAGCCCAAGGGCAAGGACGAAAGGAAGCCAAACAGAGAGTAAATCACCCCCCAGAGCCTGACCGTATCAGATCTCTTCTCCTCCAAGAGCAAAGACAGGGGGGCTGTTCACCCGCCGGTCTCGGGGCTCTTCCAGCTGCTATCGGTACATTGCTGCTGGTTCTTCTGCACATCTCATCAACAGCCCAGTGAGACATCTTAGCTGGGAAATGACTCCTACGGCCAGCAAAAACACACCCCGCTCCCTCCCGGCTCCTGGCTACAACCCTGTGCAAGCTGCTGCTCGCCACTGCCGAGGGGCCAAGCCAAGTGCCTGCCAGGCAAAACCACGGGGCAGTGCCAAACATCTGAGAGCTCTGGAGGTGCCAAACAAGGCTGGAAAAAAATGTATTAGGGTGACGCTTCAGGCTGCGGGGCTGATGAACGGAGCCGGGGTGGGATGAGCACCAGAAAGGAGACCGCAGGAAGGGTGCCGTGGGCTGGAGGTCAGGGCTTTTCCTGCTCAGCCGTGGCCATCAGAGATGCGGTCCTTCACCATCCACCCAAAACTCCAGGTCTAGTCTGGGGTCCCGCTACGGGCAATGGGATGGGTCAGCAACCCCTCCTAGGCAGGCTCGCAGGTGGTGGAGGTAGCACAGAGAAAACACTGAAGGGTTTGTGGCTAACGTTAAGAAAGATCAGCCCTGGAAGGCTCCTGAGCCATCACAGTGGGAGCAGCTGGGGTTTAATGGATATCCCAGCCCGTGGTCAGAAGAGCACCATATGCTTCACCAGGTGTCCTCCCCCTGCAAGCTGCTGGAAGGGACCGTGGGGAGGGACCGTGGGCACCCGCACGGAGGGGGTCTGCGAAGGGCAGCCCTTTACCTGGAGCTCAAGGACTTTGATGCGGTGCCGGTGGTTCCTCAGCTCCTCCTGTAGCTCTGAAATCAGCTCCCGCAGCTCCAGGACCTGCTGCTTGCGCTCCTCATTCTCGTGGAGCCAGTAGGACACCTCATCGGTGCAACGAAACATGTCCGGGCACCGCTGCTCATCCCCTTGCGGCAGCGTGGCCACGATCTTACAGCGGCCGTTGGGCAGCACCTGGTTGCTGTACTCCCCGCACTGGATCAGGCCTGTGCCCTCCTGGGGACCCTCGTGGTCCCTGTACGCTGCGGGCAGGGATTTCTGCAGCGAGGGGCGGCTCAGCGTGGCCAGGAGGATGAGAGATAGCAAACCAGCCCCGGCAGAGCCGGTGCCGGGGCAGACCTCCATCAGGGAGGTGAGCGTGGTCGCTGGGGGTGACCCCACGTGTCTCATCATCAAACACCGTTGGAGAGAAAGGTGGCAGTCCCCAGGGCATAACACCAGGTCTTCTCCCGAGAGCTAGCGGGTGAGGTTGCAGCTCTATGGGAAGAGAGCATCGGCAGGGATCCTAGAGCTCCTGCCAAGGGGCTCACTGCAGGCAAGGGACCTGCCTGTCCCCATGGAGCGTCCTCCCCGATGTCACCCGGTGGCCACTAAGCTGGGACCAGCTCCGGTGAGAGCTCCTCTGCTCTCCTGGCCAGGCTCCACCGGCTTCGTGGGCTGCGCTTCCCCTCCTGCAGAGCTGCCGGTTGGCTTGGAGGGCGCTGAGGTCTGGCCGGGGGCAAGGAGACAGGCGGAGCGGAAGGATGAGCAACCGACCCTCCCCGCCATGCTGCCCACCCGCAGCAAGCTGATAGGTGCCCCCACCTTCCCTGGCCCCCTCCAGCCATCCCCACGGGCCAGGGACACTGTGTATGACTTTTTCTTGGCAGATGTAACTATAAATGGAGTTATGGAGCGAATGGCGGCCATCTACGTGGGAAGTCCAGACCACCAACCCGCCCTTGGGCAAGGCTGGACCGCCAACCCATCCCCAGGGCAGTCTGGATGGACCCTGGCTGTGGGCTGATTGCCCCACATGGGCTCAGGTCCAAGGCGGGGATGGAGGGATGGTGGCCTGGCCACCACCCAGGCGAGACAAATACGTGGTTTGGTCCTTTTTATCCAGAAAAATCGGGCTCCCCTTGCAGTCAAAGCTGCCCTCTGATCCCTGCCCAACACCGGGGTTCCCAGCCATGGCATCACACTCTGGGTCTGCTCCCAATGTTTCTCCCAACCAAAAGCCATCCCCATCCCACTCTGGTGGGGACGGGGAACTGGGAGGGATGCCACTGCTCCCCAGCAGCACCCCAGCTCCCAGCAAGCAGCACCCCAGATCCCGAAATACCTTCAAAAGTCTTGGCCAGGCTTTCCGGCGGCGACAGCAGAGAGCAGCGAGCACCGACTGGCCATGGGGAGCAGGGTGTGATTTAGGGGACACTAAATGCTTATTCCGCCTGATCCTATCACTGCACTATAAATAGGGCCAAGAGAGCCGCCAGTCTCAGATGATGCACAGGAGGGAGGAGCGCAGGTCCCGGTGTGACCTTATCAGTGTACAGGGGATTAAGCCGATGCTCTGGCAGGAGGCCACGGCTCCCCCTGGCCTAGAAACCCCCTGTCCCACCCCAGGGATGTGTTTTGGGGAGAGGGCAGGTTCATCCGGCGTGCAACGACCTGCCCCATCCCAGCAGTTGTGGGGGGAAAGCTTCCCAACCTGGCCATGGACAGGGGCTCGGGGCAGGGAACAGCCATCATTGATTTTATTCACTAGCCCAGGGCCTCCTATTTGCTTTTGCAAGGGAGTAATGTCAACAGACTTGCTTAATTACATATGCTAATCATTCAGCTGTAGGAATGCAAGCTGAAACCAGAGATTTTCCATATTGCACAAAACCGTTGGCTGCTGGGCTTTCTTCCTTTAATGTAAAGAGTTTCTAGATGATGTTCCCAGACTTATTCCCTCAAAGGAGATACTCAAACCAGCTCAGGTGGCCTCCACAAACAGAGGAACTGCCCGGAGAAGGGGAGCTTCGTTAGCAAACGTCTGGACGGGAGGTTTGGAGAGGCGCTGAACCTCACCGGTCCTCCAGCAGCTATCTCAGATGGCCACGTGAGTGTCCTTTGGAGGATCTATCACCTCCGTGGACAGGACCCTCCTGCACTGCCGGTGGCCCCCAGCAAGGCTGGAAGGAGGCTGTGGGTCTGCATGTGATAAGGGGAGAACACAGCTTGCATGACACCCAAGCATCCCGACCCTAGATGCTGTGGTGGGCCCATGTCCTGCCCTGACTTCCCCACATCTGGAGCCAGCCCAGCAGATCCAGTCCCTCTTCCCCTGGGAAGGATGAAATCTGAGTTTAGCTCTAGGGTCAAGCAGAAAAACAACAAGCCCAGCCAGAACGCCAGCCCACAACCAGCTCCCGGCTTTGCCTTCAGCTTGTAAAAATGTTAGGCGAAGGGCTTTTATTTGTCGGCTTCGTCTTTGCGGGGAGGTGATGGGGGCAGAGCAGGGGGATGCGCTGCCCCTGAATCCTGCCAGCTCAGGACACGGCGCTGCACCCCTGGGCTGATTTCTGCATCTCCGGCACAGCAGGCATCTCCGTGTCCATGTCGACCACCCAGGGTGGCCTGGAGAAGAAGGGACCGCAGCAGCAGGTCCCCCGTGCGAGCAGAGCCTGCCCCAAGCTCATGCACACCAATAAATCGAGAGGAACCAGCCCAGGCAGGGAGCAGATGATCCCAGCTCCCCCGAGCCGGGAAGACCTCCTGAGGACATCTCGTCTTGCTGGGGCAGGGACCTGGATTGCTCCAAAAAATCACGCCTCTTCGCACACGCCGCCTCCAGCCAAGCTGCCCTCTGCTCTTTTTTCAAGCGTGGCTGCGCTTATCTTCAACAGCCGCTTGTGGGAGAGAAAAATAAGGCTGAAGCATCCTCCCTGGAGCTGGCAGGAGCTGTGCCGGCGCAGCGGGCAGCCAGCCTGGACAGCAGTGCTGGGTAAAACGGTGGGGAGAGGGACCCTGAGATCAGCCCACAAAGCTCTGCCATGAGGGACAGCAAGAGAAGCGTTGTGTGAAGGGATACGGTGGGCAGAGGATGGGAAAATGGGGCTGCGGGCAGGGGGGAGCCAGAAAAAGGTCGTTGCAGGGAAGGGAGGAGTGGTGGTCCACCTGGGCGTGACGGACACGGAGACCTTTCGGTGCTGACGCTTCTCTTTGGGCTGGATCCCGCCGCTGCGCCAGCAAACCCCACTCCACCGCCACATGAGTTGTTCCTCTGGTCAGACGTTAGACGTTTGCCCTCCAGGCGCGTCCTGAGCCACCCCACGGCCAGCAGAGAGAACAAGGATGCAATGGTAGACACCGAGACGATGATAAGATGAATTGCACCCCGCAGGCGGCTCTTTATGGGGGTGGTACGGGGGGATATTGGGGCAGGGGACCAAGGGGAACATCTGGCGTGCAAATCCCAGCCAAGAGCTCCTCCAGCGCGATTAGCTAAAGACCAGCTTTCCTTTATTGCACATGAGTGGATAGACATTTAACATGCTTGTCTATAATGAAATCCATTATTCTTGTCTTTCACGGAGGCCCTACAGTTCTGGTTCCCCCTCTTCATGGCTGGAGGTGGTGGGGGAGAGGAGGTGGAGGAGGGATGGAGCCAGGTACAGCCAGGCCCTTTGTGTGGCCACTCAGGAGGCACTCTCCCCATAAATGTTTGGGCTCCTAAATGGATCTGACCGCCCCTCCTCCAGCCCCTTTCCCTTTCATTTTCTTTCCCTCATTATTCTTGGGGGAAAAAAAACCCAAACAACCCTCGTCCGGATCATTAGCGTCAGAGGTAGAGACGAGCATCGAGTGCCACATGGAAGAGGTGAACGTACATTTCGTTCAATGCCCCTCGAGTGGCATTTCGCTCAAGGCTGCTCCTTCACAAAGCGAGACGTGAAAATAGTCCCCGCTGGCGGCCCCGAGAGGGCTCGATGCAAAGCTGCCTCTTCAGGGAGACAAAGCACGGCCATTTCTTCTGCCGTCGATTGATGTCTGAGTTGTTCGGGGAGCGTTTAGCGAGGAGGGGAGAGGGGGGGAAATTCAATGAGAGAGCCTGGGCGATGCTAATAGAGATAACGTCTCTGAAAGGCTCAAGGTTGAGTGCTCGGAGTTTGGTCTGCCTGTCTTCGGCATCCTTCCCCGCTGTTTGGGGCGACATCAGCTATGACCCCTCCAGTGGTCCAGGATTAATTGAAGCCAATGCCAAGAGCCCCGGGTACCCCTTGGCCAGCTCTTTCCAAAGCCATAGATGCAGATTACACCACTCTCCTGCGGAGTAGCTGTCATTGAGCATCCATCTCCCCGACGTGCTGTGAAAGGCAGCACCGTGAAGCCTGTGCCACCACCATCCTCCTCTGCCACGAGCACGTCTTCTGCACAATGTTCCCACGGGCGTGCAACTCCTGCTCTTCCCACTCCATCCCAAATCCCTCTCCGCCTGCTTCCCACTGTAGTTTCTGGAGGAGACGAGGTCCCCAGTGCCATCACCCACGTGCTGCAGCCTCTCCTCTGCTCGGTGAGCCTGTGGCCAGCCTTCAGCAGCTCACACAGCCTCGGTGTGCAAACAACCCGCCGGCTCTCAGGTGGTCTCTCTTTGAGGGAGAAATGTCAAAAAAAGCAATACTTCTACCTTTCTTATTCCTGCCCAATGGAGTGAAGAGACCTCCCAGGTATCCCTGGATAACTCTCCATCCCTGACCCTGCCTTGGTCTCCTGGAGGAAAGGCCATGCTAACCCAACTCTACCTACCCCAACCTCTTAGGATTGAAATGGTCTGAGTTAGCTCCCCGCCACTAACACCGATAATGTGTGATTTGCTATAAAATAATCGGCAGTAAGAGGCAGTTCGGAGGCTCCTGAAGAGCAGGGAGCCCCAAAATCAGAGTAAACTTTGGTGCTGCTTCGCTGCCCATGGTCACACTCCACAAATACCAGCAAAAGCCGTACCCTGAGGTACAGGGGCGACGGATTTCCAGGGCTCATGGTCTCCGCCAGCCCCAAGCCCTGGATGCAAAACTGCCCTGGGATACCCTACCCTGGGTAACCCCTGCCCGGGGAGGGTGCATCGGATGAAGATTTAGGGTCCAGCTGGATCTGGGGAGCTGCTTGTGCTCAGGAAGGCACCGCAGGTCTCAGGGCTGCTTTGGGATCCTGCGGGGACCCGGCTCTGCCCGGGGTCTTTCTTTGCTAAGCGCCTTCGCCCTTAATCCTCCCCGAGAGGACCAGCCCTGGGCAGAGGCAGCATCTCAAAGGGGCAAACGAGGCTGTTCGCACCCCTCGGGGCTGCTCCTCTCTTGGCTCCCTGCAGCCTCCTGAATCCCCCTCCCGTCCTCTCTTTTCTCCTGCAATTTCAGTGTGTGATTTCAATGTGTGGTTGAAGTTGCAGAAAGGAGGAAACCAAGCCATGGCTGAGCGTCACCGGGGCTGGAGAAGGGGCTGGGTGCAGTTCTCTTCCCACGGGACCCCAAAACACAACATGAGCTCCGGGTTGCAGGACTGAAGTCCCTGCTGGGCTCCTAAACCCTGCCGAAAGCCGGCTCCCCCTCGTAAGAAGCCATAATCCCTCTTAGGGGCACAGGCAATAATCAGGGATTTGGCTCGGGCTGTGCAAGTGTGTGTGTGTGTGTGTGTGTGTGTGTGCGTGTACAGCATGTGCGTGCGTCTGCGTGTATATAACTCGGTCAAAAAGAAAGGCAGCGTGAATGAGGGAAGAAAATGCTAAATTGGACAATTTTGGGTTCCTGGCCCCACCTCTCCTATTGCCCTGGGCTAAGCCCTAGCGTCGGGGATGATCCGGTCCCGATCCCAGAGGGAGGGCAGGATTTATGCCCAGCACTTTTTGCCAGCTGAAAGTCAGGCAGCTTCTCCCAGCCCACGGTCTGGGTTGGCTCTGCTGCCACCAAAGAAGAAGCCACATCCCAGGGGGACCTCCGCGTCCCTGGATGGGTGACAGTGACCCAAGGAGCTGCTCCGGGCAGGAGAGGTGTCCCTTTGTGGGGACAGGACATCCCCTCAAGAGGGTCACAGCTGTGCCCCTACCCCAGCCAGGGTTTTGCTGACCCTGTTGTTCCAGCCCAGAAAATAGGACAATTTCCAAACCCAGGAGCTGAAATGAGATTAATTCAGTCTAAAAGCAAGGTGCAATATTTACGTGCTGGTTTTTTTTCTTATTACCAGCAGCTGGAATTGAGCGAGAGGTGCGCCTCAGGGAGGGTTTCCCATGCAACACACGGTTTCATTCTTGAGAGCTGCTTGCATCCCCAGCCGGAGGGGCAGCTGCCCTTTTCCTGCCCTCCCCAGCTGCTCCGAGCCATTTCAAAACAGTCCACAACAGAGGCAGCTGAGCCTTTGCAGAGAAAACGGACTTATTCCCACCCAAGCCATAATTCCCTGCTGGGGGTTACAGCCCCAAAGCCCTGCAACCATCTCGCTGCTCCTACAGCGCACTCGCTCCGGGACATCCATGTCTTTCCCGTACTGGGGATGCCCAGGGGTATTTTTGATTCCTTGCATTTCCAAGGAAAAAGTCAATTGTATTTCCCTCAAAAACTCTTAATGAGGGGGATATGAATTGCAAGGGACGGTGGTCGTCAGGACCATTAGTTTCTGCTTTGCAGCTCTGTGCTTGCAGGAATGCTGAATGGGGGCGTGGAGGGGCTTGTGAGCCCTGGCGATGCCCGGTGATGTCCTGGTGATGTCCTGGTGATGCCCGGTGACACCTGGCGATGCCTGGTGATGTCCTGGTGATGTCCTGGTGATGCCCGGTGACACCTGGCGATGCCTGGTGATGTCCTGGTGATGCCTGATCTGGCACAGATGAGAAAACCAGGTGCACTGAACAAAGGTCACGGTGGTATTTGTCCATTCACTTCTGTCCAAGGACATTGGTGTTGGGGGGCAAAACCAGGACAAACAAAACCAGTGGTGTGCTGGGCTCATCTGCCAGAAGATCAGCAACTATTTCTGCAGCCAAGAGCCTCCTCTGAGCCAGCTTGGTCCTCCCTAGGGAATGCCGTCACCTTGATCCCTTGGAGGGCTCCAGGAGGAAAGACAGGGGTAACAGGAATAAAGCCTCATCCCTTATAGAATCGTAGAATCACAGAATCATTTAGGTTGGAAAATACCTTTAAGATCATCGAGTCCAACCGTTAACCCAGCACTGCCAAGTCCACCACTAACCCACGTCTACACGTCTTTTAAATACCCCCAGGGGTGGCGACTCCACCACGTCCCTGGGCAGCCTGTGCCAGTGCTTGACCACCCTTTGGGTGAAGAAATTGTTCCTGATATCCAGTCTAAACCTCCCCTGGAGCAACCTGAGGCCATTTCCCCTTGTCCTGTCGCTTGTTACTTGGGAGAAGAGACCGACCCCCACCTCCCTACAACCTCCTTTCAGGTAGTTGTAGAGAGCGATCAGGTCTCCCCTCAGCCTCCTCTTCTCCTTCCTCCTTCAGACAACTCAAGTCAGCTCAGTTGTGATGGCCAAGAGAAGCCTGACTCCAACTTTCCAAAGCCACGGAAAATCAAGCTGCCGACTCCTGTCATAATTTCTAAAGGGATCAAGACAGAGCTGAAGGACAGGGCTTCTCTGAAAGGATTTGGCCAGTTGGGATGAATTTGCTGGCCTGAAGAATCAAGGTGAGAAAGCCAAGGGAATTCTGGAGGTGCCAGAAGATGCTGACATTTTCCAGCCTATCAATATTTGCGGAAATTCAGTCACAACAGGATAAACGTGCCAAGAACTGCTCAAAGGCTGATGTGCAAACCAACACCTTCCCTACAGAGAAAAGTCCGTGGCCCCAGCTGCAAATCCCGAATGACAAGCTGGTTTTCAAAGGAGACTTTGAGAGAGCACGTGTTCTTGTTCCCTCGCCTGCTTTTCCAGGCCGCCTTGCTGCAGCATCTTTTGGGGTCACGCAGACCACTTCCCAGGTGCAGACAGCCTTTCTGCCCCTGTCTTTGGCTCTGCTCACCAGCTACAGCTGCACCAAGACCAGATGCTGCCTGGGAGCATCCCCAGGCATCGCGCCGTGGCCACCCAAAGCCCTTTCACTCCAGCCAAGCTCCCCGAGCGTCTGGATCCCCATCACGCTCTGCTTGGTGCAAAACCGGTGCCCCACGCCCCTGCCCCGGTGCAAGATGTGGAGCTGGTACCCACCAGAGCATCCTTTCTAGGGGAGATGAGGGTCATGAAGGATGATCAGGAGCTGCTAAGCAAGGCAAGCATCCCCTCAAACACTTGTGCCATTGGAAAGGTTGCTCTGATAATTAGAAGTGAGGCATTTCTTTACAGAGCGGGGAGATGGGCTGCGCAGCTCCCAGCCAAGGGATGCTGTAGGTGCTGAAAGTCGATTGGCTTGAAGAGGACACGGAAAAAGATTGCGAAAAAGAAACCCATGAAGGGCTATTAAACACTGTGCCCCACAGATTGCTCTGTGCACGCGCCGCTTATTAGCTTCTCCCCCTAACAAGCACAGGTTGCTGCAGTGAAGATGCGTCCTTCGCCACGAACTCAGAAGAGCAGCGGAAACAAACCTGTTTGAGCTGAAAAGGCTCTCGTTCCTGGAGGAGCTTGCTTGGGTAAAGGGTTTGATGCAGTCTCGCACGGATCCTGCAATTATAGTCACTGCATGATCTACCCAGTGGGGTGACGCGACTCAAGCTCCCTGCAAATATCAGGAAGAAAAGGTAATGCCGGAAAAAACCTACAAGGAAAAATATCCAAAGTCATCCCAAAAAACACCTACAAGCAAAAATATCAGTGACATCGTTCAGATCCTCAAATGCCTTTAGTTGTCTGTTGCTAGAGAAGAGCCCAGTTTCGATTCAAATCAGAATCGGGCACAGTCACGGATTTCAGCATATCAGTAGTGCTGAGGAAAAGGCATTGGCATCAGTAAGCTCAGCCAGAGCAGCAAGGAGTACTGTTCGTTCACACGCCACACAGCCATTTTTTTGGTCCATTTTCAGTCTGATCCTGCTTTCGTTGAAGTCAGTAGGAAAATCAGGTGACTGCGGTAGAAAGGGAAAGGACTCCCCTCTCTGCAATAAAACTCGTGTGCCACGCCCCAGCCAAAAAAAGGACTTTGTTTTTCTGCCGGAGGCTGCCCTGGGCTGCTTTTGCTGTGGAGCTCAGCTCCTTCACGGGAACTTAAGCCTGGTCCCAGGTGCCTGCTGGGCCAAGGAATGGGTGGTGGGGTGCCCAGTCCCTAACTTCAGAGCTGCTCTTGCTCCTGCAGAGAACAAGCAAGCATCAGCACTTTCCAAGAGCAAGGTGCATGGCTTCTCTTTCACTGCCCGCCGCAGGCACAAGGCAGGCGCGAGGGGGTTCGGAAGAGACCCCTTGGCCGAATCCAGCTGGAAAGGACTGCTCCAGGTGTGCACAGGTGTGATCACCTCCATTTATGCACCCAAAAAGGCCGTAATCCTATGGGTGATCTGCCATTTGCTGGCTCCAAGGCTCAAATTTACCATCAATAAGTCTTTCCTGGCTGTAGAATCTTCAAGCGGTGGAGGAGGATAGCTTTACGGTGGTGATCCCACTTTCAATTCATCAGGCTGTCTCCTGGGTCCCTGCTCGTTACACCCTGCACAAGCCCTTAACGCAGCAGTCCTGGGGGTTCATCCTCACCCCACTTCACCAAACACGAGATGAAGACGGTCTGGACGGAGCAGGGTCCTCAGCATCGCTCCCCACCCCACCAGCCGCACCCGGGCAGGAGCAGGGGTGGGTGCTGAGCCCAGGAGACCTGCTCCAACAGAGGACGGGTCAACCGCCTGCAAAGCACTGCAGGAAATCTGTCCTGAGATAACAGGGAGGGAGATTGACTCGGCACCCAACGGCACGTGGCTGCGCCGGAGGGACGTGCGGGTCCTAGGACAAACCTACGTGGCTGTCACAAGGTTTTTGCAAGCCCCAGAGCACCTCGCTCCCCCGTGACGCTGGTGTTTACGGCCCGGTGGGGTGGCTGCCCCACGTCCCACGGGATTTGAGCAGAGCCGCGACATTCGCACCCGGCCCCCCGGGGCGCATTCACACCCAGGTGCGACCTGCTCTCCAAATTAAAATGGAAAGGCCAGAAATCACGTGGCTAACGAGCCCGTTCACCCACGGACGTCTCGCCCCCGCGCCCAGCCCTGCCGGGAAAGGGTTGCACGTCCTGAGCGTGTGGCTCTTATGGGGACAAGATTACGATGAAGCCGCCAGATCTTATTCAAGGCGTCCCTAAAGCGAAATCTCCAGAGCTGGGCGGTTTGCTGGAGCGGAGGCCCAGCCACGCTCGGAGCAGGGACCGGAGGATGCTGCTCCTACAGTGTAACTGTATGGTCCTGGATGGTCTTCAGCTCTCCCCTCCCCAGGGAGAAGAAAGAAGAGGTTCCTCCTAATGGGGTTTCCTCCCCACTGGAAAGTCCTTTTCTGTTCGTCTTGGCTTCCCACCACTCCCGTTCACCTGCTTGGCAGCCAGCTGCATCCATTCGTCATTTGCACACTGGACTTTTTCTTTGGAAAAAAAAAAAGATAAATAAGCTCTGTAATGAAATATAGAGTATCCTACTGTTGCTTCGGGAGCAGCCCTGTCCTGGGAAGGGGAGCCGGTCACTCCAGCAGCCCAGCGGCGGAGGTGGCACTCCTGCATCCTCCAGAGATGCTGGGACACCACCATCCCCCATTCCCCAGTAGCAGGAGCGGGGAGGCCGAGCTCCGGCCGCCGTCGTCTCTGGGGGGGGAGGTCTGAAAGCACTGGCTGCAAGGGCGGCGAGCACGGAGGCATCCGGCACGGGCTGCCGAAGCCGTGGCAGAGGATGCTTCATCTCAGCCCCTCACCTGCAGCCGCTCCGCTCAACCAGGTTTCCTAAACAGATTTTGCATCTTTCCTGTAAACATAAACCGCTCAGATTGGCCTAATGAAGATGGAAGAGCCTTTGAAGTGGGAATCATAGCTCCGGTTTGGGCCATAAAGTATCTCAGAATAGCTCTCCGTCATGGAAAAAAATTGCAGATCGGGGGGATCTGTCAGGGAGAAAGGAGGCAGCTGACGCAGTTGTGGACGCTGCGGAGAAATGTGGATGGTTTGGAGGTGGATTTGGGGAGGACAGGGGTCCGGACAAGGTGTGAAGCAAACTGAAATCCTGCAGACGCCATTCCTTGAGCCTCTGGTGCTTTGCCTCTTTAGTAACCCCCCACGGAGGGTTCCATGCAGTACTCGGGTGAATCCGTTGCGCCCCAACGTGCTTTGGCAAGGAGGCGCACACGTCTGCGGCCCGCTGAAGGACAACCCACCTCCTTTTTCTTTATTCTCAGCCTCTTCTCTGGCTGTTGGAAAGAAAGGAGGATCTCCACAGGAGATCTCTCCAGCACGGAGCATCTCCACCCTGAGGCAGATGTCTGGATGAAGCGGCTCAACCACACTCCGGGTCCTTCCAGCCCCAGTGTCCTGCTTACGGGCTGCTGTCCCCGGGAGGGTGCCTTTGGGGTGACCCCTTTCCCCACAGAAAACCATGTCGAGTAAAATGGGCGCAAATCCTTCGCCCACCCAAGGCGAGACCATCCCTGCTCCTGGCCGGTAAGAGGGCAGGCAAACCTCTGTGGGCGTCTTCGCCATGCCCTGCGGTTCGTCTTCTCATAAGCCTGCAGGTCAACAACTGTCCTTCACAGGGGCTGGCGGGAGGGATGCTCACGGCCCGCGTCTAGTTCTTGCTTGAGCCCAGACCCAACAAAAATCACTGTTAGGTGCTCCGGGAGGATGGTCCAACCTTCAAGGGCCACCTTGGCATTACATCCTGGGGATGGAAAAATCCCGATGCAGATGTGTTTCTCCACCTGGGTAAGCCCAGAGCTGGGAAAAAAGACCTTAAAATCTTAAAATCATCCTCTGATCCTGATGCCATCACCTTGGGATGCTTGTGGAGAGCAGCCAGCAGAGGTGATGGGCAAGGTCAGAGGCAAATCTGCCTCGAGCACGTTGGACATCAGGTGTAAACCAGCCCTGAACACTGTCGTGCTGCTGTTAAACCTCCTGCATGGGGCCTGGTGGGGTTTGGGGCTGTGGTTTTACCCCAAACCCTGCCAGGCTACAGTCAGAAGTTAGCAAAACCACAACCACCCGCAGGGGAGGTTTGCACATCGCCACCCCCTTTTGGGTGGAAAAAGAGAGTTGAGCCCTCCAGGCATGAACCAGCTGTCGGGGGGGGGGGGGGGGGGACGGGGGCCCCCCCACCCCAATCCGAAA
>JAVKLA010000017.1:28658124-28669665 GCA_034782735.1 Sagittarius serpentarius | reverse complement strand
CCGCCAGCTCCACAGCTGCAAACGCAATTAGCAGCATCGCCTGGAAAACTTCGCTGGCTGCGGTTCACCGAGAGATGCTAATCCCTCCATCCGCCGTGGGGCCGGATCCGGCGAACGCCCGTCTCTTGCTCATCTTTTGTTTGGTACCTGGAACGGTCCCTCTCACCCCCCCTTCTCGCCCCCCCCTTCCCTCCAGCAGATGCAGCAGATGCGATTGTCGGGGTGGGGATATAAAAAGCCGCCGGGACCAGCGGCCAAGTGGCAGACGCTCGCCGGGAGCGTGCGGGAGAGGGGGACGGAGGGCGTGCGGTGGCAGCGGTCGGGCTCCCACCCTGACCACAGGTAAGCCCCGAAAACCAGCGACCAAGCCCTGTGGGTCTCCCCCATGTATTTTGGGGTGCATGGGGGGGAAAGAAAGTTTGCAAAAATACGGGTTTGATGGATGGCGGGGACCGGGCGCTGCGGGGGGGTGACACGCTGCGATGGATGGCTGCCGGGCAGGGGTTTCCCGGGGAGGGACGGGCGATAAAACACACCCTTCCCCCCCCCCCCCCCCGCCTCCGGCTTGTTGCCCTCTCGCCTCCGTTTATTGTCAGGTTTATTTGCATTATTGGGTGTTAATGTGTTAGGGGGGTGCTGCCTGCTGCCCCCCCGGACCCTCGGTGCTGCTGTGCTGGGGGATGCCGGGCGGCGACACCCACAAATTCAGGCAGGAGACAGAAAGACAACCTTTATGTTTAAATTTGGTCTGTCTCACTGTTTTATTCCCCTTCCCGAGCCACTGTTTGCTGTCATAACCATCAGGGTCTTTTTTTCCTCTGCCAAAGAAAGTTCCCCTCCACCCAGGCTCGACCTGGCGGCTCTTGCATCCGAGGGAAGGGTCAGCTCTCTCCTCCAGCCACACATTTGGGGCCAAAATTAAGTTTTTCTTCTCTTTTCTTTCAAGATGGGAAGGGGTTTTCCTCCCATAGAGCTCCTGCAGCATGGGGGAAGGTGAGACACGCGAGTCCACGCTGCGTTAAATACGGCTGCTTGGCGAAGAGTTGGGCTTTGCAGAGGAGAGGCAACCCGGGCGTCCTGGGGGACCCCGGAGCCGGGTCCCATGGGTGTCCGGGAACCAACCCCAACCTCATCCTTGGTGGCACAGCAGCAACGGCCGGTTCAGCCCCCAGGTTTCAGCCGGATCCTGGGTTAATTTTGGCAGCCCCGGGGGCACGCCGCGTCCCAAACACCACCAGCGCTTGCTGTAGCCCTTCCCAAAAGCCAAGCAACCGACTTCAATACTATTTGATGCAAAATATTCATGTCTTTTACTCTTCTAACCCTAATTTAATATTATTTACGGTTGTGTCTCCCACCACGCAGGAGTTTTGCAGCTGCTCGAGGGGCATCACAGGGCAGGTTAGGAGGGAGCACATATTTTTTAGAGGACCCAGCTTGCAAGTAGCGAGCGGTTGGCAAAGGACGAAACCTGAAGACAGCTCCCTAACGCTTTCCCCTTGCAGCATCACTCATCTTTATGGGGTTCTTTAGGAGGCGGCAGCAATCCCCGCTGACAGCGATTGTCACCTGCGGTAGCAGTGACAAAAGCCCCGGGCTCCAGCGAGACGCCGCTCGGTTCAGAAGGCAAAAGGAAGAGGCCGGGGTCGGGGGCGGGGGGGGAACCTCGTCCGTTTTCTGGAGTGGCTGAGCAGGAGCAGAGCGATGCGGGCGCAGGCGGGGAGGCAGCTTCAGGTGTTGCCTTCCCTTGTCTTTGCCTCAGTTTCTCCTCCGGCAAAATGACCCCCCTGCTCCTGGGGTGTAGGGAGGAGCATCCCTTTGCAACGAGCTCAGCGCGGGAGGAAAGCTTCGCGGAACGAGGGGTTTGCAAGCACTGACGCATCTCCTGGGGGAGAGGCAAAGCTGCGGCCCCGTGGGCAGGGACGGGGCCGGGGGAGGCAGGTCGGGGCCGCAGGAGGGGACCCCGCTCCTGCAACCCCAACAAAGGCAGCTTAGAAAAGGGCAAGAGTAAGGCGGACACACCAAAGAAAGCATTAAAGAATCTCCTGAAGGAAAAAAAAAGGGTTGGTTTGATTTTGGGTTTGTTTCCCCCCCCCCCTCCCTTTTTCCTCCCCGCTAGCTCCTGCACGGTTTCTGGGCCCGCAGCCCCTCGCGTCCCTCGTGTGAGCCCGGCCTCGCGCCCCCGGCCAGGATGCCCAGCGCGCTGTGGAGCAGCCTGCCCGTGGTGCTGGGGCTGCTGCTCTGGCACCCCGCCGGCGCCAGCGGCCCGTGCTGGGAGAGCAGCAAATGCCAGGACCTCACCGGCGAGGCCAGCATTTTGGTAAGCCTGGGGATGGGGCCTGCCCTCCAGTTGCTTTGGTTTCTGACCCCCCACCCCCGGGCCAGGGTCCGGTGCGGTGGGCTGGGGGAGGAGGTGACGGGGATGCTGACACCGTGGGGTGACCCGCATCCATGTGGGGTGACGCTTTGGACCCGATGACCCGCAGCTTTCGGTGGGTTGGTGCCTCCTGGCTTCACACTGGGGGATGATGCTAAAATAAGTTTTTGAGCTCACAGCAGCCCTGCTCCGTGGGGTGAACCAGCTAATTTGGGCATCGGCTTTACCCCGCACCCAAGGGTGCTTGCAGAGGGTGGTGGTGACAGGACGGTGCAGCGGCTCGCCTTGTACCCGTGCCGAGTTTGCTCCAGGGACCCCACAGTGGGGGGGGTGTGTGTGTGCCCCCCCCACCCCCCCTCAGCAGCTGCTCGAGGGGCATCGCAGGGCAGGTTAGGAGGGAGCACATATTTTTTAGAGGACCCAGCTGGTTTCAGCCACCCAGGGCTGGTTTGGTGCCTGGGCACGACGCTCCAGGCTCAGCCCTCAAAGCTCCCTGCCAAGAGGGTGGCACCGGCTCGGGGACCTCCGCGGGGCACGAGCGTGAAACCATCTGGCGAAACACCCTGCTCCGTGCAAGCAGCCCCCCTGCAAACAGCCCCCCCCCTCCCCGGGCCTGCCCAGCCATGCGCTCACCCGTCTCCCCCTCCCCGCACAGGCGTGTGCCGTGGCGTGCAGAGCCGACCTGTCGGCCGAGGCGCCCGTTTACCCGGGGAACGGGCACCTCCAGCCCCTCTCCGAGAGCATCCGCAAGTACGTCATGAGCCACTTTCGCTGGAACAAGTTCGGCCGGAGGAACAGCAGCAGCAGCGGCGGCGGGGGTCACAAACGGGAGGAGACGGCGGGGGGCAACGCACCGCCGGCATCGCTGCCCGCCGTCCCGCCGTCCCACCGCGAGGAAGAGGAGGGAACCGGGCTGGAGCGGGAGGAAGGCAAACGTTCCTACTCCATGGAGCACTTTCGCTGGGGAAAGCCGGTGGGACGCAAGAGGAGACCCGTCAAGGTCTACCCCAACGGGGTGGAGGAAGAGTCGGCCGAGAGCTACCCGTTGGAGTTCAGGCGGGAGCTGGTGCTCGGCAGCACCGGGGCACCACCCGAGGAGGAAGAGGAGGAGGAGGAGGAAGGCCAGGAGGAGGAGAAGGCGGCCGGCGGCTCCTACCGCATGCGCCATTTCCGCTGGCACGCGCCCTTGAAGGACAAGCGCTACGGGGGCTTCATGACCTCGGAGCACAACCAGACCCCTCTAGTGACTCTCTTCAAAAACGCCATCCTCAAAAGCGCCCACAAGAAGGGGCAGTGACGGGGGAGAGCCCGAGGGGCGTCCCGCCCCCGCCCCCCCACCGCCCCCAATAGCTTTAGTGTCCCGCTGGCATGTGTTTCACTTAGAGATCACTCGTTATGTTGTTCTTAATTAGTACTCCGAAGGAGTCCGCTCCCGGGATTCACTGGGTGGGAAGAGGTTAGGGATAAAGACGTCGACCGCGTCGCCGCACCCGCCGGACACGCGTGGGGAGCGGGGATGATTCCAGTTCGGAGCACGCTGGATGGTTTTCATATTTTCACTGAGCTGTACAATACTGTAAATGATAGAGTAAAAGAATTCTAAAAAAAAGAAATAATAATACTTTTTTTGCAAGCTAACCAGGTGTCGGCAACATCTCTGGGGGTGCCTGGTGTTTGTAAAGGGGCAGAAAAAAGAATCTCCAAGTAAAATCCTGCAGCTGCGGGGTAAAGAGACGTAGCTGGGAACGTGCTGAGGACCGTGTTTTGGGGTGGGGGGGAGAAAGAACAATTCTGCACCCCCAGCTTGGGAGCTTCACAGGAGCCGGCCGTGGGGCTCCAGCAAGGGTGGGCTCGCTGCAGCCAGCCCAGCGAGGGCACCGGCGGCTGCGTTTTGGCAGGGGCCAGCTCCTGCACACCCCAGCAGAGTGTGTTTGGGTGCCAGGGAGGAGCTCCCCGCTGATGTGACACACTGTGACAGCGTTTGCTGGCAGCCTGGGGAAACGCAGCATCCTCTGGGGGCTGTCCCAAGGGGCGAAGGGACCGAGCCAGGCTCCCCCAGCACCCACCTCCCAGGTAAACGCATTAATTCCCCATTAAATGATAACGCTGAAGAGCCTGGGTACTAGGGAAAGCTTGGTTATTTATAAAGTAATGCTGCTAACTCATGTAGTGAAGCAGGGGGGGCAGGCTGGGGAGGCGGCCAGGTTTAAAACCAG
This sequence comes from Sagittarius serpentarius, assembly GCA_034782735.1. Taxonomy (NCBI): domain Eukaryota; kingdom Metazoa; phylum Chordata; class Aves; order Accipitriformes; family Sagittariidae; genus Sagittarius; species Sagittarius serpentarius. Next base: position 28,665,072 of record JAVKLA010000017.1, on the reverse strand, counting down.
TTTCATGGGGAAGCAAACCTTGACCGCCTCTGCCCAACTACCCGCTTATGGCTGCCAAAGCATAACCGTGCCCATTCCCCCTTCTCCCCGCTTCCCAGGCAGCAAAACACCAGCGTTAATACCGTAACGCTGATCCCATGGGCCGGCTGCGTGCTTCCCACCGCCTCCCGCTCCGCTCCAGGATGGAAAGCACGTGCAGAAGCGCTGCGGGTGCCCCAGTTGGACGGGGCTTTGGGGACTGGGATTGCAATGCACGGGGCTGGGCATCCCCATTTCTTTGGTATAAGATGGTGGAAATACTGTTAAAGTAAAACAGGGCTCAGATTAGTGCTTTTCCCTCCACTCCTTAGCTAAGGGATGTCCTAGATCAGCCCTTAACACAGCGAGGAGCGGAGGGCCTGCCGGCGCAGCACGCGCGTGGCAGGAGCATCCGTGGCACAGTGTGCACCCCATATGTTTTGGCCTCTCAACTAGCTTTCCGGGTGCCGTTGTTTCCCATTTTGCCCTTGGCGGGTGGGTCTGTGCACATTCACGCCCCCCGTGAGCAGAAACCCAGGACCTTTCCCCACGGCCCTGCGCACTGCAGGGAGGTTCTGCGGGATGGGGGAACGTCACGAAATGAGTGGTTTGGACAGCTTAAAGAATCACCGTGGAGGGTGTTGGCAAAAAAGATGTAATAGGAATTTATAAAAAGCACAGCTTCACAGAGTTTGATGGCAAGGTTCACTCTATTGCCCAACACATGGATGACACGCACAAAGAAAAATCAAGTTAGAATCAAACTAGAATTATTTATACAGAGACCGAAGGCGCAAAAGGGTAAGAGAGAAACATGCAAAGGAAAATCGAGTTAGAATTAATTTTTCGTGATTCGCACAGAGATCGGGGATGTAAAAAGGCAGGGGAGACCCTCCTGTTGAGTCACGAGGTTCAGAGAAGACCCCCCCTTGCTTTCTAAACTCCTGATGGAGCTTAGGGGTGGCTGGATCCACTCCTCGTCCCAGACTTGGGCAACAGCTTATGTCTAAAGGGATTATGTGTGTAACAGCAGTCTGAGGTTTGCTCACAGTTTGAGGCGAATCATAGCATTTAGAAAAGGCAGCATTTGTACTATACTTGCTATAGGATACCCGGCTTAATTCACACACACAAGCACCGAGAGCAATATAAGCAAAGGTATACCTGTTAAAAGTTCCCCTCGAGTTCCGTGAAAATATTCGCATCAAGCGTCTCGGCATTTTTCTCAACGGGCGAAGGGCTGAGCCTCAAGGAGCGAAGGGTATCATCAGCCCAGGTCCCGTCGTCGGCTCTGGGCGACGGCCCTCCGATTTTCGCAAAGCGGAGAGTTTGCGAGCTCTGAGAAGCGTCCCCCTCTCCGAGGGGCATGCCGGTCGCAGCAGGACCCGCTGCGGTCCGGGGGAGCCCAAAGGGCCTCACTTGTTTGTAGGTTGGCGAGATGATTGGCTTTAGGCACCGGCAAATTCCTGGAATTCCAGGAACGCTGGTACCCGTTTTCACATGAGCTACGATTCAGATAAGGAAGGCTTCAAGGCTGGCAGGGACTAACTAAAACCAGACAAGGGATGCTCCAAGGCTGTCAGGGCATGACTGACATTCCTGCTCCCCGCCTCCGCCGGGCAACCGGAGTCCTTGGTCCGGTCAGTGCCGCTCCCCGCCTTAGCCGTGGGCGAGTGACTGGTACGGTCACGGGACGCTTAACCGCCCAACTCATTACACAAATGCTAAGGCCTGACGGGAATTCCTGAGATCGTAGAACAGACGAGGAGGGGGGGTGGGAAATGCACCACCAGAGGGAAGAAGGGAGGAAATACTGAATTATAAAGGATGATAAAAGATGAAGCCCGGTTTGGGTTGGATCCTGGGCACGGAGCCGGGGCAAGAAAGCTTGTCCACGGCCGAGACCATCCTCCTCCTCACCCCGTGCCTTCCCTTCTCCATCCCAGCAGCAACCACCCGTTTTTCCTCTCCCAGGGCAGGCAGACAGTGCCCAGCTGCCCACGCCAAGACAGCAGAGCCCCTAAGGTGGCAACATCAAGGTTTATTTGAAAAGGGCATTGAGACGGCGCATTTGAAAATATCAACGGCTCCTCGGCCCGTTTAACAACCCGCTTCCCTCCCTGCCCTCGGCCACACACGGAAACGCCACAGTGCTCCGAAATACAGAGATGGAAACGCACACATGCACCTAAACTGCCGACTTGATAGAAATATACTTTGTCATCCATACGTACACAAGTATCTAAACTAAACGTGATGTACAAACAGGTCACTTAACACCGTGTGTGTGTCTGTGGGGGGGACATTTACAGGTGGAGTTTGGGTCCCGAAATGCGGAGGAGCAGCGGTGAGACATGCTGGGGGACGCAGCCAGCTGGGAGGTGACGGCCCCGGCCCCGCTGCAGGGTCCCGTGGAGCAGAGCAAGGGAAAAGCATCGGGATTGGAGGGACCGGGGACTGCTCCGCAGGGATAACCCGCAGTCTATCTCCTGGGAGCAGAGGCCGGGGGTATTTTTTGCCCCAAAAGGGAAGATGGGCACCCCAAGATGTGCCCCGTGGTGTCCCCGTGGCTCCCCTCCCTCAGTGCGAGCAAACCTTGTGTCCACCTTCCCACCTTCTTTGTGGCTTTGAAGAGTTTTGGAGGCGTCTTTCCCATGGACACACAATTTGGGGGTTAATTGCTTCTCCAACTGTGTCGTGTTAAAAATTTTAGTGCTTTTCATTAGAACAGCCACGAGAGCAAACGCTCCATCCCCGAGCAGCCCGCTTCGCGTTCCTGCTGCCACCCCCAAAACCTGCCCCAGCCAAAACCCGGGCTCGAGCAGGACCAGGTATAACCCAGGGAGGAAAAAGGGCTCGGGGACAAGGGACAGAGACACGTAGGGACCCTGAGGAGAGGCAGCAGCAAAGGGGAGAGCCTCGGGCGCCGGGCAGGGCTGGGACACGCAGAGCCACGCTGCGAGCGGGGCAGCGCCGTGATCCAGCCCAGGGACCAAAATAAACCCTCGTTTTTCCTGTCCTCTTAAGCTAGATCATTTCCTAAGCCCGGATTACAGCACGACCACACAAACAAGCGGTGACCTCAGGGCAATCGCAAACTGTATCCGCCACTAAAGAAGAAGAAGAAAAAAAAAAGAGGGGATGGTAACGTGTAATTATAAGCTTAAAATAACTGCCTGAAGATCTGCAGCGAGAGGTGGCAGAGAAACGGGTCGTGGCCGAAGCAACTCGGCGGGGCACGCTGAGCAGCCGCGTTTACCTGCTGTCCCTCTGCGATGTGCGGAAGCGGCTCCCACCTCTCCGGCTTTAGACCCTTCTGCATCTCTTCACGTGGCAAAGACAGAACCAGCGTGTCCGGCCAGAGGGGCAGGGGCTGCCCGAGCTCGCAGGAGAGACCCCCAGGGACCCCCAGGCTGCTCGGAGGGCGACGGTGGGGAAGGTGCCCATCCGACTGCGAAGCGTGCCCAAGCTTGCCTCGCGAACAGCCTTAGCGCACCGACACTCGAAAGGCATTTGGGAGCAAGAGAGACCCTGTGAAGGACCGAATACCCCCTGTGAACGACCGAATACCCCCAAGCGACCTTGCGTCCCCATCCCTACCGTCTTCATCTTGCGGTTTTGGTTTGGCAGGACCCAGAATTTTCTACCACGTGTGTCTAAAGGAAAACTTTTGATAGGTTCATCTCCCCCCAGCCCAATTCCAGTTTTATCCTACTGCACAAGAAAAGACGGGATCCACAGTCCGCCAGGTGCAGGGGCTGCAGGGCGGACCCTCTAAAACACCTCTTATCGCAGCTGTTTCCTGCAGCGCTGGGGTTTCTTTGTGATTATGGCTCAGCTGATTTAAGATTGGACTTTGTCAAAGTGATTCTTCTTAAAAAAAAAATAAAAAAAAAAATTCTTCCTTTGAGATAGGAACCCCGAAACTGTGAAAACCCAACCTAAATATATGAAAACAGTGGGTTAATGTGTTAATGTCCCCCAGCACGGTGGTTGCTCGTGCCTCGTGTCACCGCTCCAGGTACCCCACTGCACGCCCAGGCACGCTGCCTGTGGGCTCACTCGCACCAGCCCCCGCCATGAGCAGCCTGCCGGTGACCCCAGCAAGAGGCACAGCTCTTGTGAGTTTTCCCCAAAAAAGTGGGTTTTCCCAAAGAAATCATGTTTTCGAGTGACCTGGAACCAGCCAGGCTGCTGCGCTGCCCCCACGCTGGGATGGGACGATCGCCACCCTCGTGCTGCGGCTGGGCAAGCCCTTCGTCCGGGGCACCGTGAAGCGCCCGGGGGAACCGGCCAGGTGACGAGGGGGCTGTGGGAAGATGCAGGCTCACAGGCCAGGAGCTGGACGTGGGGACCGTACCCCGCTCTAGCAACCTGCCTCAAGCACCAGCTCGGGCAGGCTTTGGTTTCGCGGCCGCCCCGGGCTCCGGCACGCCGCGCCCCAGACCCCCTCCTGCCATTTACAGTCTCACACCCTCCAGCTTCAGCCCTTGCCAGGGGCTCTCGACGTGGCCGACAGACGATGCGGAGAGGGATTCCCCAGGGAACAGGTTTGCTTTATGCCGGGAAGATGTACGTGCCCAACGTGCTCTGCCTGGAGCCAGAGCACCTCCTCTCCCCTTCCCAAACACCACCACCAGACAGGGAGGTCACAGCAAACACCCACCTCCCCGCGCCGCTGCGCCCTGAGCCTCCTGCACCACCGACCGCTGCAAAACGTGGTTGCGGAGGCAGAGGGTCACAAAATAAAGTACGGGAGACGGGTTTGTGGTGCCAACGGATCTTGGGGTGACCTCGGCGTCCATGTCCCCACCCGTCCTGCACGAGGACGCGCTCCCCGCAGGGTCAGCAGTCTCTCTCCAGGAGGTCCTTCGGTGCGAGCTGCGCAGCGGCGGCTCTGCCCTACCAGCACAGCCGCCCTCAGTACACACACAAGTCCGGGAACTTCATCTCGTACACCGGGATGGAGTGGTTCTGGGGCTGGCCGTAGGCGGCTGTGATGGTGCCGGAGGGGCTTGGCGGTGGCCTGAAACACAGGAGAGGGAAGGAGGTGGTTTTAGAGAGAGGTTTGGTGAGGAAGCAAAGCCTGGTGCAGAAAACGTGCATTCCGGCACCCTTGCGGGTCTCCCCGGTGCCACCACAGCAGAGGGGAACTGGGGCAAACAAACCAGAGGCTGCTCCCAGCAACGCTTGCCCCCTCTTGCCGTCGCAAAGGCCCCAACCCCAGGCCGGCACCCACCCCCGGCACACGAGCCTCCCTTGATGGGGGGGACGCACGTGGCTCCCATCGCCCCCCAGCCAGTGCTGGCCCTGCGGCCAGGCACCCCACACTCCGGCAGCGGGTTTCTGGGCGGCTCGACAAACTGTGCGTGGCGCAGCGTGCTCAGCCGTCGCCCCAACTCACCGTATGGTGATCTCGAAGATCTGGTTGAGCTTGCTCTGCAGCAGTGTCGCCTGTAACACGGACACAGCGGCTGTATTAGTGCGGCTGTACCCTGAGGACCACAGCGGTGCAAACGGGACAAACACACCACACCCACACCCCCCCCCCGTTGGCCTTCCCCGGTCACCAGGGCAGAGGGAGGGTGGCCTGGCAAAATTCAGAGCCGCCTTGTCACCGTCCGCCCCTCCCCAGCAGAGCGGCCGCAGGGGTTTAGAGTGCGCAGCCCCGACTCACCCGGGCACCGCAGTGGGCGGCGATCTCCTCGAACGGGGCTTTCTGAAATTTCTCCACCACTTGCCGCCTCCGTTCCCGCTCCTGCTCCTCCACGGCGACGCTGTCTACTGAAGCAGAAGGGACGCGGCTCTCAGCTGCTCCCTACCTGCACGGACCACCCCGTCCCCACCTCCCCAGCAGACGGCATGGATTTGGGCATCGCTAGCAAGTCAAGGAGAGGGTCTCCAGCATCTGGCTTTGGGACCAGCCCCGCCCAGGGACACTCCCAGGGCCTGGAAGAGCTATGAAGCTGCCCGGTCGCCCTGCGACCCTGGTGCAACGATGCCATGGCAAGGCGATAGGGACTCATCCATCCGTGGTGTGCGCACGCAGACGCGGGGGTGACAGTACCCACACGCACACACGGCGCCAGCCCTCACCCCTCCGTACCACGGCCGGCTCCCTCACTCACCTATCGCCTTCTTCAGCGTCTCATACGTGATCTCTTCTGCTGGTGCTCTCTAAAGGAAGGGGAAAAGCAGATGAGGCTCAACACAGCACAGGACACCATTCTGGGATCACAACCACCCAGAACCAGTGTCCCAGGCTCTTCTCTTGCACCAAAATGCAGCCTGTCCTTAAAGATCAGGGATATCTTTCCTGGCAAAGAGCACTTTTAAGACCTTTTCTTCAGGCTAGACCAGCCAGGCCTTACACCTCCCCAAAAATAAAGATTTCCCACCCAAACAGCAGTGGAAGACCCTCCCTGCCATGTGGCTCTCTGGATTGGGTTTGCGTGGCAAGGTTTTGGTAGCGGGGGGGAGGCTGCAGGGGTGGCTGCTGTGAGAAGATGCTAGAAGTTTCCCCCACGTCTGACAGACCCAGTGCCAGCCGGCTCCAAGACGGACCCGCCGCTGGCCAAAGCCGAGCCCATCCGCGATGGCGGCAGCGCCTCTGGGATAACAGATTGAAGAAAGGAAAAAAAACCCTGCACAACAGAAACTGCAGCCGGGGAGAGGAGTGAGAAGATGCAAGAGAAACAGCCCCGCAGCCCCCCAGGTCAGTGCAGAAGCGGGGGCAGGAGGTGCCCCAGGCGCCGGAGCAGAGATTCCCCCGCGGCCCCTGGGGCAGACCCCGGTGAGGCAGGCTGTGCCCCTGCAGCCCGGGGAGGCCCACGCCGGAGCGGGGGGGTGCCCGAAGGAGGCTGTGACCCCATGGGAAGCCCGCGCCGGAGCAGGCTCCTGGCAGGACCTGTGGCCCGTGGAGAGAGGAGC
>JAVKLA010000017.1:28620457-28636778 GCA_034782735.1 Sagittarius serpentarius | reverse complement strand
GGCCCGCTTCCCGAGCTTGTCCAGGTCCCTCTGGATGGCATCCCGTCCCTCCGGTGTGTCAGCCGCACCACTCAGCTCGGTGTCATCAGCGAACTTGCTGAGGGTGCACTCAATTCCACCATCTACGTCACTGGTGAAGATATTAAACAGTACTGGTCCCAGTACAGACCCCTGAGGGACACCACTCGTCACCGGTCTCCACCTGGACGTCGAGCCGTTGACCACTACCCTCTGGATGCGACCAGCCAGCCAATTCCTCAGCCACTGAACTGTCCACCCATCAAATCCATACCTCTCCAATCTGGAGAGAAGGATGTTGTGGGGAACCGTGTCAAAGGCCTTACAGAAGAAAACCTTGTGCCCAGCGATGAATCTGGATCGGGTGCCTGTCACAGAGGTGGTCAGCTCATTACGCTGCAACTGAAGAATTTGTCGGGTGTCGCTTCTTCTTTCCAAGACAAATTGGACCAGTTGCTCGGAGTGGCTCTGGGGAAGCCGGTTTGCAGGCTGGCCCTGCGGCGCTTTCTGCATCGACAGCATCTGGTTCATTACCAACGCGGTGGCTGGAGCCCCTGGCTGGCCTGCTTGTGCAATGACCACACTGACCTCCAGTTGCTGGTTGCCCACTGTGTGCATAAAGCCCAGCGAAGAAGCAAACCCCAGCCTCTGACTGCTCTGAGCAGACATTTATTCCAGCTGGAGTCGCCCCAAATACACAAAAAACCCAAACGGAGATTGCGCCGAGTCTCACAGCTCCAGCTCTTTTTGCAGGACCTCCGAGGTATCCAAACACCTGGTTCCAGGACACTGGGAACAAAACAAACTTTGCAGCTCCTTACCACCTCCCTCTGGCTCCTGCTCTCCGTGCAGCTGCGAATCTTTATATCCCACAGCTCCCATCAAGCCCGGTTCTCCCGCCGCGGCCGAAAGCAGAGGGGCAAGCACAGGTCTCTTTGCGCTGAGTGCATTCCTCCTTTAACCTCCGTTTTTCAAGCCGGTTCCTTGCACGGCCAGATTTGCAGCCTGGGTGGCACGCAGCAGCCACCAGCTTGTGCTGCAAGAGGGAAACCTGTCTGATAAACCCTGGACTTCCAGGTCCCAGCTGGTAAAACAGAGTAAGATCGATCCCTTCTCCTGAGGCCCCAGAACTGTTGAAATCTAGCTCCAGTCTTGAGTAGATTCTCTGGTGTCCTGTAACGTGGTTGAGCTCACACTGCAGCCTGTCCTTCAGACACGGTTACAGCTCTTCCAGACACCGTGAAAATAAGCAGCCAGCTATTCCTGGATCTGTGAGGCTCCTACCCATCTGTCAAACTGGGTTAAAACTGGCCCAGAGGGTAAAAAGGTATGAAGAGGTGACCAATGACCAGCACGAAGCATTAAGCTCCTTTCTCGTAGGAAACAAGGCTGAAAACAACTTCCTGTGGCCCAATATTATTGCAACACCATGGCTTCTCTTTCGGGGACAGCTGGGCACAGGCCACCAAGAGGGAAAAGGGACACTTGTGGAGCTGTCACCTCCGACCTACCCCAACTATCCTCTTACAGATGGTGGGTTGCATTGCTGCAAACTCAACCCAGAGCACTTTCTCCTTTTAGCAATAAAGGTAACAAAAAGATGACGCCCAATGGGCCTGAAATCCAGGCTATCTTCACCTTACACGCAGGGGACAGGTACCTAGGTGCTCGGCCGCTCTTTCAAAGCCCGGCTGTGTGTCTGCAGCGGGGCAAATCCTTCCGCTCCAGCCAACACCGACCTACAAACGAAAGGTTGCTCCAAACCCGTTTCAGGCATTTCAAAGCTAGACTTTGAAAATTAGCTAGTGCTCCAACCCAATTACGTGCCTATATGCACAGGCGGTGGAGGAAGGAATATATTCCCCCCTCCGCCCAGCGAGGCTTGTCATTAGATGTCAAAAATCTCTGAAAGCCTTTCTTTTCCCAACACAGCAAGCAGAGCCTGTTAACAGCCGCTTAACCACAGAACATCAGGCAGAGCTTTGAATGGCCTGTCACTCCCGATGACGGGTGATGCAGATGAGGCTTTGAAGGTTTTTCAACTTTAACACTTCTTAGGCAGGCTGCTGGCTTCTCTTCCCCCAGGATAAGAGGCAGGCTGAAGTTCGCACCACGAAGCTGAGCCGTGTTTGTCTGCCGCGGCTTTGTTCAGGAGACAACAAGAATCAATCCAGGAGCTATTTCAAAGGGAAGGAGCCCTCCCGTGCTCCCCCAGCGTTTCTAATCAGGGCAGTCAGCTATTTCCAGGCGGGTGCTGCTCTTCTTCCAGTAAACATGGCAAAGCCTTGCTGGAAGCGATGCGGGGAGGGAAGACGAAGGGCTGGGGCCCAGCCAGGACCATGCAGGTTAAGTCGGACAGAGGAAACACAGCAGTCCCCATCCAGCCCAACGCATCCCCGTCACGTGGTCTCTGGAAAAGCTTCAGCGCGCTGCCCCCTCATGCTCGCTCCCGCTTGTGCCACGTCACCGTGGCTCAGTCGAGATGTGCATGGGTGCAACACACCCAAGCTTGTCCTGAATAACTCCCAGCAAGCTGCAGCCAAGGCCACCCTGTTTAGCTGCTTGCCCACACCTAGCCAGACTTCCCTCTGGCTCTGGAAGAGCCACTGTGGGCTTTCAAAGGCCAGGAGGTTGCCACAGGCTCCTGATGATGGCCCAGAGGGATAATGGCAGTCCCGCTGCTGGGGACAAACACCACACACATGCAGACTCCGCAAGCACGGACAGCGTGATGCCGGGGAAACGCTACATGGCTCCCAGCTTGCCTCGTCCCTTGCAACTGTGCAAGAAGTTTGCATATCCCTGCGTGCTCCCATCCACGTCTCACTTTCGGAGGCAGAACATGCTCAGCTCTCTCTGCAGCGTGCTCGTAGCTTCAGGACACCTTGGAGCACGCAGGAGCTGCGTACTCCTCACATCCTCCCCCTTGCCTCAGCCCCCTCTACTATCGAGTGGTCCGTCGTGATGCCAGTCACTGGGGTGGCTGAAACTGCCTCCCAGCCCTTACCCGTATCTGTGCCGGCTCACATCTCGGATCAGCCGCTCGGAGAGGTAGGCACCGATGCGATCCAGCTTCTCCGGGGCAGACAGGGCGTAAAACGTCAGCTTCTCCATGTTGGTCTTCACCAGACCATCCTGAAAGAGAGCAGTGCAGGGCGTCACGGCCCCACACCCAGAACCGGCAAACATCACGAGCATCTCTGCAGCAAACCTTAGCAGTGATGCCGGAGGGCCGGAGCACGCCAGTCCCGTCCCAGCGCTTCCCCACACCTTGTACACCAAAGAAGGCAAACGAAGATTGCATTTAGCCTCAGCTGAGGGCTCTCTGATGCACCGCAGCCAGGGGTGACCCCAGCGCAAGCCTCCATCGAGCACCCCATACTGTAAACACAAGGAGAACCGTTTGCCAGCCCCTAGCAATGCCCCAGCACCGAGGGGGACAGGGCAGACAGGGACGTCCACACCTCCGCGCTACTGAGGCCAAACAACACAAGCGTGCCAAGCTGCCAGCCCTAATCCCCCGCAGCCTGGAAAAACTGCGGTGCTTCCTCCTCTCCGCGTGGCTCGGCAGCAGCCTCCTCTCTTGTTCAGCTTTGCTGCCAGCGCCATGACAAAACAGGCGCTCACCGCCTCCCCGGGTAATCCCAGCCCTGCTAGCCCCAGCCGGGAGCCCCTCTTCCACTGCCTTCGCATCTCAGCTGTGAAAGGGAGACAAAGAGACCGGGTTTGGGATGCTCCAGGAGCAGCTGGCAGGGCATTCCCCATCTCCAGTTCAGTCAGGCAGCAAGCAGGGTACCAGCTTCCCCACATCCTGGAAGCATAAGCAGCTTTTGAGCTCGAAAGCCTTGCTGAGGCCCCAAGAGACCCCCGCTCTTAGAAGCTGCTTTCCTTATCCTGCAAAGAGAAGGACGTATGCCTTCAGGTCAGGTGTCCCATCCTCCCATCCATCCCTCCATCTCTCCCTGCCCCCCCCATCCATCCATCCATCCTCAGCATCTGCCCCGGCACCTTTGGGAAAGGAAGCCTGTCCCTCCAGGCCGATGTGGCTGGAGAAGCTGCTTCTGTATTTCCGCTCACAAACAGGCTTTAAAGGAAAATCCAGCCCTCCAGGCACGGTGGTACGGAGTCAAAGCATCGCCCACCTCCCAGGAGCCGTTTCTGGGCAGGTCACACCGCGTCCCTGCAACCTGGAGCCGCGGGAGAGCCGCGACACGGTGGAGCACGGAGCTTCGGCGCGCGAAGCAGCGCCTCGTTTACCTCTGGGTCCTCAGGGAAGATGTTGTCGACGAGTCTTTTGTAGCGAGGACGCAGGGCCCCACAGCAGCCGCACACTCCTGGAAGAGAGGAGACAGAGCCAGTCAGCAGGGACAAAATCCTCAGCTCCAGGGCAAACCCCCCGGGTGGAGGTGCCTTTGGTGGAAAGCATATCCTTGGACTCAGTGGGGAAGCCCGGGAGGAGGACAGGGCACCAAGCTGACGGCATCCCAGAGTTTTGCAGCCAAAAAAACCAAGGGAAGAAAACCAGAGCTGAGAGGCAGGGAACTGGCTGGTGACCACCATCGTTTGATGTAGGACTGCAGAGTTACCTGCTTTTCTCACCCAAGAAAACAGCCCCCAGAGACTAAGATGTCCAAAGTTCCCCTAAACCTGTGCCTCTCTATCCCACAAGAGCCTCTTTTGCGGGTCCTCAGACCAAGAGCTCTTTCCTCCAACCACTCACCCGAGGACACACCACTCTCACCCTGCCCTGCTCTCCCCACGGGGCCGGCAGCGGTAAGAGAGGGTGCAGACTGCTGGAGACAGCCAGACAGAGAAAGAAGAGAAAGCACCTTACGAAGGCTAGGAAAGGAGAACGCCTTTTCCCAGTTGTAGCCCCAAAGCTGAGCTGCTGAGCAACACCAAACACCTCCGATTGCCCTCCGACCTTTGGGCTGCTGGGCCGCGGTCCTTCTCCCCCCAAGGGGGGACCCCCCCAAGTGACCTGGTGTTTTGCAGGACACCGACACGACCATACCCAGCCTCTCTTTTTGAGGGGCCTCACCAGGTTGTCCCTGATGGACGAGCCATGCCCTGCGCAGCCTCTCCGGGAGCCAAAAGCCCTCGCAGCAGCATCTCCGCAGGCCAGCAAACGGCGGGCATCAGCCGCACCCCAGCTCAGAGCAAAGCAATTACTCCCGGCCGCCAAATATCCCAAACATGGCTGCGATCCCCTGCTCTGCTTTCGGGGAGCTGCCGAGGGAGGAAGGGATCATTTGCAACCTGGACATTTCTCCCTGTGCCATATCCTGTTTCTCAGGGCCGCAGCACACCCTCCGCAGCAGCCAGGGACCACCCCCCCGCCGTCTTCGGCTCGGGGACGGCCGGTGGTCCAGGCGGGCTCTCGAGCACCCATCGTGCTCCCACTCGCGCCAAGCACGGGGACGGCTGCAGCACCAGAGAGTTCGGCACCCGTGGGCACCGCCACCCTGACACACGCCCCTGCGTAAAGCTCGACCAGCGCTGCCCTGCCTCCCAGCCACGGATGAATATCTGCAGAGTTTCTTTATTTTAAAAAAGGGGGGGGAAAAACAAACAAACAAAAAAAACCAACCAAAAAAAAGAGATTGCTGGACACGCCACCCTTCCCAGCGCTGCTCCGGGGGCTTTGCACACCAGGATCCCCCCGCTCCAGCACAATGCATTTTTTCCCCGGGGCCTGGCGTTACTCGGACGCTGCACCCCGCAGAGGAGACTGGTGTCAGCCCCCCCAAAGCACCGGCCTTTGCGAGCCCGGGGAAGCGCGAGTAATTTGGGGCTGCTTTTTGGCAACCGCCGTCGAGAAGCAGAAGCTGGGGCGGGGGGGGACGGGACACAAAGGCCGCGCCGGCGGGAGCCGGCGACCGCTCTCGCTGGAACGCATGAGCTCACGCCTGCTCGCGCCAGCTCCCGGCGCTGGCACCGCTCGCTTCCTGCAATGTGCTCGCTCGCTTCCCCAGCGCGTCGCCTCCGACGGCGGGCGGGCACTCACGCGGGGGAGGCAGCCCGCACGCACCCCACCCGAACGCTGCCGCTTGTTTCGGGGTCCCCTCTGGGCTCCCCAGGCCCACCACTCCCAGCATCGCTGCAGTGGCAAAGAGCTCCTTCCGCCTCTTGCGCTCTCCCTGCAAACCCCTCCGCGCCTTCCCAACATCCAATATTTTATTTCTAAGTCTCGTATCTGCTGCTCTCCCTCCTCCTTCTCAGCTGCCTTCAATCGATTTTGCTCTTTTTCCAAAGTACCTTTAATCTGGCCTCTTAATAAATTCTCGTTTGCCATTCACACAAACGAGCGTCTGATGATCTCCTGAATTCTCTTAATAAATTCCCCTCGCCCGGGACAGCCGAGGCAGCGTGACTTATCCCAACTTGCCGGGCCACGCGTCCCTGCCGGCGTCTCAGCACGGGCCACGAGGTCTCCCTGCAAAATAGCTGGAGACCTTCCCTGTAAGCGACCCCATTAGCCAAGAAGCCAGGTCCCCTCCACCTCCCGCAGCCTCCTCGGTAATGATCGCACCTCCAGCAATGTGACTTCAGAGCGTTTTCAGGACTAATGCACGTTCCTAGCCCGGGGAGAGGAGCAAAGAGACCAGCCGTGTTCCCAATCCACCACCCTCATCCCGATGAATGAAGCTGAAGAGCGGACACAGCATGGATGCCATCAATAATAATTGCATAACTAAACCTAATGCCTTCCCTCTCACCCAACACAACCTCTTCTTCCAGAAGTAGGAGATTTTGAAGGCCTCACCTAAAGAAAGCAGCAGCGGGAGAGAGACAAAGGCCCGAAGTGCCTGCCAGGAGAGGGGACCCAGGTGACCCATCAGTCCCATGGGGCAGGAGCACGAACACGGTCCGGACGGGGAAGGCAGGAACGTTGCTCAACCCAAAGCCGCGTCAGGCCACCGATGGGTAGGATCCCACCACGGCCCAGCAGAAGGACAGGGCCTCCTACAGCGCAGTGTCTCTGGGTGAGACTCTCTGACGTCTAGTAAGAGGGCTGAGCTCCCTGCAGCAGGGCACTGAAAGGGTCTCTCTTAACGCCGCTTACACGAAACCAAGAGAAACTTTCCCGCCCCAAGCCCCTGCCTTCTGTTGCTTTTGCCCAGCCCAGACATACACAGGCACAGACAGGGAGACCATAAAACCTTAAGAAAGCAGAGTACAAATGACACAGACCTTGAGGAAAGAGGAAGATTTTTCCCTTGCTTTATTTCCCCCCATCCAAGGGCGCTCCAGAGAGCAACAAACCCAAGTCAGGTCTCGATGCCAGGGCTGAAATCACTCCTGCGCTTGGTCTATATGGGACCCCCCCGCCCTGGCAGCAAACCCTAACGCTGGGGCCAGCAACAACCCCCCCAGCCACGCTACCCCACAAGGGTCTCAGACAGACATTTCTTCTTCCAGACCCCGGTTTCCTTTAGCACCCACCACACTGACCCCGTGCACCTTGTACCCTCGCACCAGCACCGCAGCCGCAGCTCCAGCCCCAAGCAAGGCACCGACCGGCAGCATCCTGCCGCGAGGACAAAACCCCGCAGCCGCAATGCATTCCTCCGGTCCAGGCTGCCACAAGGTACTTATAAAACAGAAAGCTGACACTGAAGGTCACCGGCAGCCAGAGCCGCTTCCCCCTCCCAGGAGATCCAACCCAGCACCCCAGGGAAAAGCAAAGCGGGGAGAAGGTACCTGCTCCGGCCACGTGCAGCATCTCCCAGGAGCAGGCAGGGCCAGCGGCACAGAGCCGCAGCGCAGGGCCAAGAGCCCAGGTAGTCAAAGCCATCGCGTCCGGAGCAAACCGGGGGGCTCGGGGTGCCGGGTACCGCTCTCCTCCTCGCCAAGCAGCCGCCGGGGCCGGCCCAGCGGCAGCATGGCTGCAGGGGATGCTCAGCCGAGCGGGGAGCAGCCGCTTAAATAAATAAGGGAGTTTTCAGCACGGCTGCTGAGTCACCGAGGCGGCTCCGATGGCAGCTGGGAACGGTGCTGGCTTTGCTCTGCCAGCGTCTGCACGGGTACGCGGGGGCGGCTGGGGAGCTGGGCATTTCGGAGGGCCCTGAGGTGGGGGACAGGGGTGGTTTTTCACGGTCCCTTGAGCCCAAAGATCTCTTGTTCGGCAGATGAAGCGTCGCTCGTTTGTGGGCAGCGCTAACAAGGGGGGAGGCTCGGCAGGTCGGAGCCGACCCCGAAACAGCATCCAGGGATGCGACAGACACGCAAGCACGGACCCGCACGGCGCGTCACGCTCTCCTCCTGCTGGCAGCCCGCAGCTGTGGGAACCAAGGACATGGATTTTCCTTAAAGATCAGGTAAAGCGAGGCATGGAGAAACATGACTCAACCCTCTCCCTATGGAGGGAATAAGGTGGGAAACCCAGGAGTAGCCTCGGCTCCCACGGCTACCCGTGACACGTGTGTCAGCCTCCGTCTTGCTCCCACCTGGGGCACCCCAGTGGCATTTATCGGGCTCTTCACCGCCACTCTCAGCCGCAGCAGGTCACATCTGCACTCTCACCGGGGGGGCAAAGCGAGCCAAAGGGGCCTTTTGCTTTGATACCTCAGGTCCAAGAAAGTCAGTCTAATTGGGGATAATTACAATCTTTCAGTCCCAGGGACTGCGGCTTGCTAGCATAACCCCCACTTAGCTGCTCCAACGCCAGCATGAGCCCCGAGGCGTTCAGATAAACTCATTGCATGCATTTCCAGGAGCGGGGTTCACTGGTACCAGCTGTAACCGGGGTTTTGGGGATCGAGTACGGCCAGCTGAGAACGGGACGCAGGCCCAGCTCACCTCCCAAAATGACCACGCACTCTCCCACCAGTGCGCTGACCTTAAGCCCTTCCTCGTTAATCCCCTCTCCTCGCCCTATTTTAATGGCATCCTGGCCATAAGCACGGCTGGAAAACCTTATGGCCACATTATTCGAGGCCTAGAATTTACT
Source organism: Sagittarius serpentarius (assembly GCA_034782735.1). Classification (NCBI taxonomy): domain Eukaryota; kingdom Metazoa; phylum Chordata; class Aves; order Accipitriformes; family Sagittariidae; genus Sagittarius; species Sagittarius serpentarius. The sequence goes on along the minus strand of JAVKLA010000017.1, from coordinate 28,627,807 downwards.
TAATAAGGGCACTCCAACTGATTGCAAATAAATCTTAATCAAATCACGCAAAATCCCTCATTAAACCTAATGCCCCATGAAAGTCGCTCTCTTAACCCCAAGCTCAATCACCCTGAGGGTAGGGCTTGTACCGCCAGCCCAGCGTCATCTTCCCCGAGCCCCATGCAGAACCAGAGACCTTTCCCTAATCTGCTTAGCAAAATCTCATTTATGGAGCGATGTGAGAGTCTCCTTCATGCCCACCCTCTGACTCCCTCAGCACTTTGGCACCCGGTGGGTGAGCCTGCCCGGGGAAAAGGATGAAATCTTCCTGCTACGCGTTAGAAATGTCACTGAGCAATATTCAAGTTGGCCCAGAGACCCATCGGTCCTGTTTTCTGTCCACCCCGGGGTGGGCAGAGGGACGGAGTGAGGAGCCCCAGCCCATGGGAAGGGGGAAAAAAACCATCAGGGAAGGCAAGAAACAAGCCATGCTGGCAGACAGAAGGGACAGACTCCGTGCTGCAAGGGACGGCGGGCACCGAAAGAGATGCAGGGCACCGCTTGCAGACCCCCTCCTCCCCAAAAGCTGTTCCCAGGGGAAAGCCCGCAGCCACAAGCTGTCAGCTCCCCTGAGGGAAAGCCTTGCTCCGGTGCTCCTCTGAGCTCCTGCCACCAATTTAAGAGGCAGGAAAACCCACACTAAAAATCCAGCTTCGGCGCCAGCCAGCCCCCATTTGCCTCTGCCCCCCCCACCGAGCCAGGGCAGATCCCGATGTAAATCAGCAGAACCCCACGGGCCAGCAGCGCTGTAAGGCAAGCTAGTAAATCTCTCTCTAATCGTGTTTAAGAGAGCCAAACGCACTGGGCACCAATTAAAACGGCGGCCCAATGCCCTCCTCGCAGCGTGCCGTGCCGGGAGCGGGGCGAGGACAGCAAGGTGCCCCGTGCCCTGGCAGGGGAAGGCAACGGCAGCCCCCAAGCTGGGAGGGGAGCCGGATCGAGCAGTTCAGATCAGCCCAGGGCAAGGAAGAGCTGTTGGAAAACAGCAGCCGTGAAAAGACTGGGGGACCTTAGGTGGTTGCATTAGACCTCTACCACCTTTAGTGGGGGAGGAAGAACTGAGGAGGTGGCTAAATCCAGCTCGCCCCTGCAGCTCTGTAATTCAGAGCAAAGCCCTGATGTTGTTAATTAATAGTTCCTGACCTTCCCGAACTGTGCGGGCCGCACGGCCACAGCTTGTTCCCTTCGCCACCCGTTAATCGCCGCTCATCCAAGGGTCCCTCAGTAAGAGTCAGAATCTGCAAAGAGGGTGTTATAAAAGCTGACAGCTCATCTGCGAGCAGAGACGCTTTCGAGGACGTTGCCGAAGACCCAGACCTCCAAGGGCAGCACAAGCCAGCGCTGATCACAGGGAGCCGCGCCTCTTGACGCCGGCACGAAGGGACAGCGAAATATTTTGAGGCACCAACAGCAAAGGAAGAGCAGAGACGCCTGGGACCGGTGAGCCAAAGCTGCCGCCGCCAGGACTTATTTCTCTTGTCGCCGAGCGGGATGGACAGGAGCATGACGGAGAGGGAAACGCTCTCCCAGACGTCGCCTGCAGCCTGCTCGGAGCCGTCGGCGCAAAGCCTTTTAGCTCAGCAATTAAATTCGCAGCTTCCCCCTGGCACTCCTCCACGCGCCGCTCTCGCCTCGCTTCCACCGACCCAGCCGGGGCTCGTCGGGGCAGACACCGCAGCCGGAGGGGCCGAAGCGGCTCCCCGCAGAGCCCCAGCATGCGGCTCTGTGCCGGGACACCCCCAGCCCATGCAGGGACCCCCCAAACGGGAGCTGATCCAGAGGCCAAATCCACGCTGGTGCCAGCATGCCTGAATCCCACCTGGATTTGCCCAAACACGCTCCCTCCCATCTCCCCCCTTCCAAATGCCGACAGCTCGAGGCACGCAGGCATCAAATCCGGCTTTAACAACTCCGCGGTGAGCAGCGGGACATAAATCAGCCCTGCTGCCAGCTTACACCAGCGACGGATTTGGCCCTCCATTATTTACACTTCACTGCTCGGCCGAGCCTGCCACTCTGACACCGCAGCGCGCGCGCAAAGCTTCGATAGCGGCCAGACTAATTAATATTTCACAGCGGTGATTAGACTCGGGCATTAAGACCGCACCAGCCCTTTTGCACGCGGGGGAAACCACCCATTAAGGGCCAAGCTGCGCACCGGGAGGTTTGCATTACGTACCTGGCGCTCCGGCAGTGCCAATTCGAGGGGAGAAGAAGGGGAGTTAAGCGCCTTAATGGGTGCCTGGTTTCATTACACAACACGTGGCAGAGGGAAAGCTTAAACAGCGGGAAATTCACTCAAACTCTGGCCTCGACGCGGCTCCTCAATGCGAGACGTTCACCAGTTGTTGCGTGGACGTGGCGTGTCTGGTCCGGAGCACGTAGGTGGGGAAGCTCCGACAGGGGCTGAGGGTCCACCCAGCATCAGGGCCAGCCTCTGGAAATTGCTTAATTAAGAGCCAGGTTCATTTTGCAAGCCCAGGGCCTGGCCCCACGCAGCGCAGAGCCAGATGCGACGGAATGGCCAAGGACACGGGAAGGCTTGCAAGTTCGAAAGGTTTTCAGAGAAAAAAACCCCATGCAAACCCCCCACCCTGTTTTGCGTGTTCAACAACAAACACAATAAGGACCTTTGTGAGGTGCTGACCACACACGTTTCTGTGGTTTCTTATTTCCCCAAGACAGGCTACATCAAAGCCCAAGGACAGTTTTAGCTTTTGGCAGAAAACCTGACCGAACACCCTCATTTACAGAGAGACAGAAATGTGATGGGACCGGCTACGGCCACACTTTCTCTCCAGCCTTTCTGGTTGTTCGCAGTCCCTGGGGAGGGGGAGCAACTCCAGTCCCCACGGCAGAGCGACCGGCGACAGAGCTACAGCGCTGCGAAGGCTTCAGCCAGGAGCGGAGCATCTATGGAGGTCCATTTTCTTGTGCAATTACTGATTGCGCAAGCAATTACCAGAGCTCAAGTGGTCGGGCTTGATGAGGTTGGCGGTGAGCAATGCCAGCTCCTGGCCTGGCACAATCACCTTTAGCGTTTGCTCCAGCTGAAGGAGTCCCCGTCTTCACTGCACAGGTCAAATCCTGCCCGGACACGGTCATGCTGTCTGGAAAGGCACCAGGAAAAAAGCCCTGGACTCAGCCACAGCCATCGAGGTTTAACACAAACCCGTACAAGAGCCGTGGCTGGGCGACTCGGGAAAGCCCCCGGCGCTGCCGGCACCACAAACAGCCCCTTTTCTCTCTACGAGCACTGAATTAATTTGAAGATCATTTAGTTAAAAAGCATAGAAGAAGAAACAACAAAAACAAAAAAAAAAAACCGCGCCCCCCCCCCCAAAAGCTTAACTGCATTTCACATTCCCCTGCTGAGCCATCCAGTCCCACCGAGCGCTATTTATTTAGCGCAAAATCCATCCGCTTGTGCGGCTGCTGGCTGTGACTCAGTGGCACGCTGGCAGCCCCAGACAGCTCACAGGGACCTTGCTGGCACCCACCACTGACAACGCCTCCTCCCTGGGTAGCCAAAAAACCTCATTTCCCCTGCTCCAGCATCTGCCGAGACAAAAAAAAAAAAAAAAAAAAAAAAAGGGGAACCTTCTCTATTTCTAGCTCCACTGCCGTGGGAGGAGACAGCGCGTACCGGCGACCAGAAAGCAAAGCGAGGGAGCGTGGAGGAAACAAACTGGGGTGAGCGGCGGCGGGGCTGGACGGACGGCTGGCGGACGGCTCCCAAAGGCTTGCTGCTGCTGCTGCCCTGACACACGCTGCCTTTCCCAGCAGCTGCCAAAAGTAGAGGGGGGACTTGCAGACAAGCCCCACTGGGAACCCCCCATGGAAATGTTAACCCCATCCCATATCCGCAGCTCCCGTGCTCCCCGCTCTCCCCCTGTGCTCGCCCTACAGCCGTGCCGCTGTTCCTGGAGTGCTTTCAGCCCAACAAGCTCACTCTGCTCTTTGCACGTAGTTCTGAATTAAAGCCCAGCCTCCTGGAGACGGCAGCGAAGCAGGAAGGTTGCTGGCGGCTGGGTACACAAAGCACTGGGCTTCTCCTGCAGCCGGGGCCACCGCACAGCGCCCGAGCGTGGGGCCACCGTGCTCCCTCGCCAGCCAAAGCCTGACAGCAGCACCCCAGCTCCTGTGGCGCACAATCTCCCACGGAGCGGCTAATCCCCAAGCCAGGCTCAGGACAGCGAGCTCCCACCGGAGACGGGGACACCAACCTGAAGGCTCGGCTCACAAAATTGCGGTTTGCACGACTCCAGCCACCCAGGCCAGGTGCCAGCACAGCTGGGGTCGAAGCTTGGCTCCCCCATTGTCACCGGTGACTGCAAAAAGAAACCGAAGCCGGGCGGAAAACGGGTGCAGATCCCCAGCAGCCCCGCTCCGCATGCACGGCCACCACCGCGGCCCCACACCACAAGCCACGGGTGCCGGGCGCAGCCGTGCCGAGCACGCCACTCGCCTCGCACACGCCAACACCAGCTCAGCGCAAGGTGCCAGCGCCGTGGGATTAGAGGGGACGCGAAGGGTGGCCCGTGCCCCTCGTGCTGCCCCTCCGACCACCTCCCAGGGAGGCAGCAGGTCTCCCCCATAACGGAGCAAGTGTCCTGCGCCGCTTCGTCCTGTCCACAGAGATAAAACCATCCCCAGTCACCCATCTAATCCTTCCCCCAGGCCAAGAGACAGTTGAAAGAGAGATTAAAAAGATACCAATAATCCTGTGCATTCCTAATGCACCTTTCATCCGAAGTATCCCGCAGAGCTTTCCAGCTCCTGGATGCTTTCCAGGACCACGAGCCGCAGCAATGCCTGGCCATGAGCGCTACCAGGGAAGGGACCAGCCTGGCTTTTGCCCTCAAAGTCACATTCAGGTCCCCAGAGATGCTCTGCCCTTCCCCACCCTAAGGAATCGCTGGGGATTTCGGAGCAGGGGCTTCCCCAAGATGCTAGCAGAGGTGTAACCTGTGGGTAAGAGGAGCTGTGACCCGACGTGGCTTGGCCATTCCCCGTGGGCAGGACAGGCTGGCCACTGAGCCAGGATCCCAGGGGACAACCAGAGCATGTCACGCTCCTCAGGCCAGGTCATTAAACTGACACCAGGGGGGCTGGCGGGCCCCTCAGGGACCCACGGCTCAGCTCCCCCCAGGGTTTGCAGAGAGGCTGGGGTCCCCTGCAGTTCCCAGGTGGAGAGGATTATTATTACGTGCTCCGGGCTGCTGCAAATTGCTCGGATGATGACAACAGCTCCCCACAAATTCCTGCTTGCAAGCAGCACAAATTGCCTAAAGAAATCCCCCCCACCAAAATCAGCCCAAGCCCCAGTGTGGATGCAAAAGCCCTGAGCAAGGGGGGGAAGCTCAGATGGAAAGGGCACTGGCGCGGGCATTCGGATACCGGGGACAGCTGTCCTGCAACGAGAGAATCACTGCCATCCCATGCCAGACAGACAGGTCCTGCGGTCAGAGGGGGCGAGGGAACCCCAGCGTGGGGGGGGCTGCAGAGGGGTCGCATCCCTGGGGCACACAGCAGCCGTCACCACAGGCTGCCACAGCCGAGGAGAGGAGGGAAGCATCCCCCTTGTTTTGCGGGTGGAAAAATACCAGCTGGGAGACCTGAATGACTCAACGGAGGCCACGGAAGAGTCAGCACCGTGACGAGGAGAGGAAAGGAACGGAACGGAACCCGTGCGTCCTGCCTCAGCTTCCCTCTTCCTGGCCCTGGTAGAAACCCACTCCCCAAGCCCACCAGCTCCGCTCCTTTCCCCGCAGGAGGCAGGTGCTGCATCCCAACGCATCGCAGGACCTCCCCCAGTATGCACCCCATCGAGCCCCAAAACAAGCACCCCGTCACCCAGCGGGGGGGCCGGCACCCTGTCCACCCATCTCCCTCCTGCTGCATCCCGCAGTCCACTCACCCCTGGCACTGCAGCACCTTGCGGCGGGGGGGGCTCGGCCAGCAGCACCGAAGAGACCCCGCAGCCCTCGGGGTGGGCTGGGAGCCCCCAAGGAAGGGCAGCGGTCAGGGGCTGCCTCCTCCCTGGCGCTCGCCCTGCGCTGACAGCCCGAGGAAGGATGCTCGGGCAGTGAGGATTTAAGATCCACCCGGCCACCCCCTGGCCCTTCCCAAAAGCTCCCAGCGGCTTAGCGCAGCCCGCTGCCCCGGGCGGGGGGGGGGGGGGCGGGGGTGCGGCCAGCTGCTCCGCCAGCTGCTCCCCATTACGCACGTGGCATCACCCTGCCACGCTTTCCGGCCGGGGACATGGGACCCCATATGCCCACCCCACACAGTGGGGGGGTGACAACAGCGACAGCATGAGGGTCAACAGTGGGGGATGGCGATCCCCAAACACCTCAAGGTGTGGGGGCCTATATGGGATTGGGGTCTGCCCTATGCCAGGGACCAGGCAGCTCCCCAGTGTTGCAAGTGGGGGGTCATATATACAACCAAGATCCCCCGTGATTCTGGGTGGGGGGGGGTGTGACACTTTGCCCCCCCAAGTAACCAGGTGGAGCTGAAGAGCCCTATATAGCACCCAAAGCTTCCCCACCCTGAGGACTGGGTGTCCCCCAGTGGTACGGGGGTCATTGGTCCTATAGAGAAGCAAGGTCCTCCCAGCCCTGGGGCGCAGGTGACCCCAGGGACCTGGGGGGGGGGCAGTTAACGGACCGTGGTTCCCAAGGAGGGGGGGCAATGCCCCAGTGATAGAGGGGGTATTTGCAGCCCTTTATGGGACCACAGTGTGTGTCCCAGCCCTGAAGAGGGGACACCCTCCAGAAACTGGGGGGGGGATGCACAGCCCCATAAAAGACCAAGGTTCCCCCCTAAACCCGAAGAGGGGTCACCCGCAGTAAACTAGGGAGACGCACAGCTCTATGGAGGACCAAGGTCCCCCCCAAACCCAAAGAGGGGCCACCCTCCCAGTAAACGGGGAGCGCACAGCTCCGTCTAGGCTAGAGGTTCCCCCCACCCCAAAGAGGGGATGCCTCCCAGTAACTGGGGGGTGCACAGCCCTATAAAGAACGAGGTTCCCCCGACCCCGGCAGGGGTGAGCCCCTAACCGGGGCCCCCGGGGGATGCACAGCTCTGCTCCGGGGCGAGGACGAGCCCAAGTCCCCGGGAAGCGGGGAACACGCACGGCCCCGATCCCGGCCCCGATCCCGGCCCAGGCCCGGCGCCTCCCCGCCGGGCTCGTCCCCCGCGGGCACTCACCGTACATGGCCGCTGCCCTCGGCCCGGCCCCGCCCGGCGCGGTTGCAGGCGGCGATGCCCGGCCCGGCTCTGCCCCACCGAGCAGCGCCGGCC
>JAVKLA010000017.1:28598956-28612779 GCA_034782735.1 Sagittarius serpentarius | reverse complement strand
AAGCAAGGGCGCGGCGTCCCCGGGGGGGGGGCGGGGGGGGGGGGCGGCAGGGGCAAAACCTCCCCATGGCCATGCAGCAAGTTATGGGGGACAGGAGACGGAACCCCCAACTGCTCTACCTGGAGCTCTCCAGGACCACACAAACCCTCACAGCTCAGCCTGCGAGGACAGCGGGACGGCCTGCGAGCGCCCAGGACCAAGACGATACGATGCTACGCGGTGCTGCTTTCGAACCCTTGGAGACGCCGGGACAGGGTAGGGGACATCCTGCTGAGAGCAGGGGCAGAGGGCAGGCCGTCCCGGAGGTCAGCGGGCTGCCCCTTCACTAGGCCACCTCACTGCCGACGCCCCGGGCCGCGGCCTCTCCCCCTCCCCGCCGCACCTCACGGCCGCCCCCGGCAGGGCGGTACCGGCTCGCGCCAACGTTCTCGCCACATCTCGCGAGAACTTCGGGCTGGCGTCGGAGCGGGGCGGGGGGGGTGCGGGGCTGTGGCGGAAGTCTCGCGCGAGCGGAGGCGCAGGGCGGTGAGGCGACCCCGGGGCCCGCCGCGCTCCCTCCCTCCCTCCTTCCGCCGCCTCAGCCGGGCCCGGCCCGGCCCCCGCCGCCCCGGCCCGCCATGGAGGCGAATCCGCCGAAGCGGAAGGAGACGCGCAAATCACTGCGGATTAAAGTCATCTCCATGGGCAACGCGGAGGTGGGCAAGGTGAGGCGCTGCGATTGGCGGGCGGGCGGTGGCGGGCAGGTCAGCTATCCAATGGGGAGTCGGGTGCAGGCGGCCGCGCTGCTAGAGACGTCGGGGATTGGTGGCTGTGCCGGCTGGCGGGAGCCAACCAGGGGCAGGCCGCGCCCTGAGGTGCGAGGCGGGAGGTTGGAGCGAGTGAAGGATTGACAGCTTCGGGGGCGGGGCCACGCGCCGTAACGCCGGGTTTTATTGGCTGCGTGGCAAGGGGCGGGGCCGCACGCCTCTGCACGCAGCTGGTGGAGGATGTCATGGCGGCGCCCGCGGCTTTTTCTGTCAGCGGCCTCCCTCGTGCTCGGGCTTTTCCCTCCCCGCCGCCCCGGGGCTGGCCCGGTGCGGGGCTCACCGTGCCTCTCTGCCTCGGCACGGGTGGGGGTGGTGGTCAGGGCCCAGCCCGCGGTCCCGCTCGGGGCCTGCCCCACGGGCCCATCAGGCCTCGGAGTGTTCCCCCCTCTCTGTGGGGTGCGTCCCTCCGTGACCTGGCTGCTGAGGAACACCCCTTCCCGTGTCCACTTCCTTCAGAGGGAGCCCGTATGACCGTGCTCCGGCCACAGATAACCGTAGTGCAGCACCTGAGGATAGAAAGTGTAGATCCAGCCCTTAGTGCCTTCCTGGAGGGCACTTGGAGGCTCGTCCCCAGTTTGGCTTTAATGAGGGTTTCCTCAGGACCGCCGCCTCGCTCCTGCTGTGGTGAATGACCCAGCTCATCTCCAGGATGTTACTTCTTCCAGCCAGGTTCTATTCTGAAGCACTGCCTTTTTTTTTGTTTGCTAAATAAATGTAGTCCTGTTAAACTGCTGAGAGCACGAGGACTCCCCTGGGGACTGACAAATGCCTTGCTTGATAGTAAGAAAATCGAGAAGGGTCTTGCAGCATAGAGTGCATGGGCAAAGAGGTGGCGGGCGACACTTATCCTATGGCATTTATCTCTCGATGGTCGATAGCAGCCAACTCCTCTGCTCTCCCTAAACAGTATCTCAGCCAGTCAGGGGCAGAACTGGGGCTGGAGGGACCTGGTGTGACCCTGAATGCCCTTCTTGGGCTGCCAAAATATTCTTCATGGCTTTTGGGGAGCTGACTGCCGCCAGGCCCCTGAACACACAGCTTCTCCAGGCTGGATGTTTTCTGCAGGGGAACAAATCAGTTTCTTGGCATGCCTGTCTCCAAACAGGTAAGGAATAACTGACGACCAGGGGCTGGGATCCTGGGTTTTCCTTCCTTTGCAGAAATAAAGCTGCTCCTGGTAAAGACTGATCCTTTGGTTGTGGATTAATTAGCTAATTTAGGGATTTAGGGCAGAGTTGATGTCTCTGCAACCACCCAGCAGGCTGGGGGCTATCGGCGAATTCCCTGTTAGTGTGAATATTATGGTGTATGATGCCGTCCTGCTGAGACTCCCTTTTCCTTTCTCCCAGAGCTGCATTATAAAGCGTTACTGTGAGAAGAGGTTTGTTCCCAAATACCTGGCAACTATTGGTATCGACTACGGTGTCACAAAGTAAGTACCTTTGTGGTGAGGAACCACAAGTGCTGGGAGAGCGGGATGAGGCGCGCGGTCGCAGATGGCAGGCATGGGTCTGCCAGGGCCTGGGCGAGATGTCTGCTGCGGGGGGCACGGGAACGCGTGCAGTGGGGCCGTCCCACCTCCTGCAGCTCCTGAGGGACCAGACAGCCCTGAGCCAGGCGTGCTTGGCTCTGCCAAGGCTGCTTAGTTTCCACAGCATAATCTGCATTTTTGCTTTAATAATAAGATAAGCAGCATAATCTGCCTTCCTCTAGTAGCGTAGCTCCCCATCACCATATTACATCCAGAGCTGGTGGTGTCCTCCTTGTCTGACTGGCTCTAGGGGCAGTTTTCTCGTGATTAAACCCTGGCACTTGGAACTTCTTACTGATTTTTCTGTCCCCGATCACCAAGCTCTTTCTCTGCAGAGGGCTGGCAGAGCCTGGAGAAGAGGAGGCTGAGGGGAGACCTTATCGCTCTCTACAACTACCTGAAAGGAGGTTGTAGGGAGGTGGGGGTCGGTCTCTTCTCCCAAGTAACAAGCGATAGGACAAGAGGAATCGGCCTCAAGTTGCTCCAGGGGAGGTTTAGACTGGATATTAGGAAGAATTCCTTTACTGAAAGGGTCATTAGGGATTGGAAATGGGTTGCCCAGGGCAGTGCTGGAGGCGCCATCCCTGGATGTTTTTAAAAGTCATGTAGACATAGTGCTTAGGGACATGGTTTAGTGGGGGACTTGTCACTGTTAGGTAAACGATTGGACTAGATGATCTTGCAGGTCTTTTCCAATCTAGGCGATTCTGTGATTCTGTGATTCTATGATAAGGTGTGTTCCTGTGAGGCACAGCCTGTGCAAGGGCTGAGCTAGAGCCTTCTCAGGCATTTGCCACTTCTCTTTCAGAGTGCAGGTCAGAGACCGAGAGATCAAGGTGAACATCTTTGACATGGCGGGGCACCCGTTCTTCTACGAGGTAAGGCAGACCTGGCTCCGGGCAGCACGCCGCAGGGCTGCCCTCAGCCAGCCCGTCTCAGAAGCATTCGGCACCCGTCAGCTTTCCTCAAATCTGCCTGAAATTGAGTTTGGGGGTGGGAAACTTGAAAATACATTTCTTAGGAGCTTCCTCTGCTACAATACACCGCCTTCTTTCCTGCCACGGACACCTAATGCAGGCCAGCACTGGAAACCCCCGCTGCCTCTCTGTCAGCGGTGACTCCCTGCTGCTGGGGGTTGCCAAATCCAGGAGCCTGATGGAGGAGAGGCTGCCACGGCTCCATACTCTGAGGTCCAGCCAGTAGTGAGGCTGAGTGTGTGTCCCCAGTAGGCACACACAGGCACACCTATAGAAGACATATATACATATACACATGGCTGGCTGTGCAAATCAACACAGAAAGAAAGAGCCAGTGACAGCACAAAGAGCACCAGTGGCCTCATCCTGGTCTCTCTGGCTGATCAGGAGAAGGAGAACAAAGTTATTAAAACTGGAACCTATAAATCCACAAACAACTCTGACAGAAAGAATAATCCAACAACTTTCTCATAAACCACAAGTGTAAGTTTTGGCCGTGCTACCACTCTTGTTGCTAGCCCTATTTGAACGTGGCTTCTTGTGCTTATGAACCTGCCCATCTTGAGGTTAAATTTACCCAGAGTGGGAGATCTTTGGAGCTTACCTTGGGCATTTGTGGCCGTACTGGCATCCTAATCCATGACCAAAGTGCTGTAAAACGCTTGCAGTTGGACTAGATGATCGTTGTAGGTCCGTTCCAACTGAAATATTCTATCCTATCCTAAAATTATTTGCTACACAAGTAATAAACAGTACTATTTACAAAAAGGAGCTTGCAGGATAAAACTTTTAGGATTTGAACACATAGACTACAACATCCGTTTTGGAGAGCTGGCACAAAGGAATGATTGTGCTCACTGCTAATCACATTTATTTTAAATTATAAAAAAAGTAATAAAGTGGGCCCACAAGTGGAAGAAAGGAACCTTAAATGTTTATCCACCATGATCATACTGTTTTAACAGCGTAATGCATACTAATTCGTAATTATAAATACACTGTTGATGCTTGGCAAAGTATCATCCTGTGACTAACAAAAATGTATAGAAAGTTAGGAAAGAGCAGTTTATAACATGTTAAATACTAACATGACTTAAAAAAGTGAAAATGAGGGAGGGCAAAAGAGTGAGACAACGACAAGGAATGTAATGGTTTATACTGGCCAGGTGGCTGCCTGGCTGCTGACTGTTTTTTATCTGGCTGCTCATAAGCTTCCCATTCCTCCCTTGTGTTCTCGGCATTTGCTTGTTGCATGCTCTGAAGTTTTGGGCAGAACAAGGATTTCTATGTTGTTTGTCTCTGCGCGTAGAGCTACAAGTCTTGATTTGGGTTTGTAAGTCCTGATACAGTACGAGTAACCAGTGAAATGTAGTTAATTAAGAATAGCCTGGAATACAGCAGGAAGCAGGGAGATTGGAGGGCAGAGCTGACAGCATAAAGAAATTGAGGGACAGAAGACTGCGGTCAGCAGAGGTCTTTCTCTGTAGCACGGGTATCGCTTGCAGATGTATGAGCTGCTCACGTGTATTGACTTTCTGGCTACGCCGTGGCCCATCCATACGAGAGACGATGGAGGAGAGAGAGACTCTGAGTCCTTGGAAAGTGTAATGGGCTTAAACTGTAAGTTTGGTGAATAAATATGTGGCAAATATTTGTGAAGAGCAACAAGACAGAAAACTGATGCTGCTTTGCTGCTTTGTTTGGTTTTGTATTTTCAGCATTTAATACTTGTAAATGTGTAGTATGTCTCTGACGTATAATTGGTTTTATACTAAAATATAAGTAAAAAGGGAGAAATAAAACCAAAAAAGACCCCTACCAGGCACAAGTATAAACTGGGAGAGGACTGGCTGGAGAGCAGCGCTGCAGAAAGGGATCAGGGGGTGCTGGCCGACAGCAGCCTCAACGTCTGTCAGCAGTGGGTCCTGGCAGCCAAGAGGGCAGACCCCATCCTGGGGGTCATCAAACACAGTGTAACCAGCCGGTCAAAAGCGGGGATTATCCCACTGTAGTCAGCGTTGGTGCGGCCTCACCTCGAGTACTGTGGGCGGTTCTGGGCCCCACAATTTAAGAAGGCTGTGAATGTTCTTGAATGTCTCCAGAGGAGGGCAGCAAAGCTGGTGACAGGGCTGGAAGGCATGTCCTGTGAGGAGCGGCTGGGTTGGTCTAGTTCAGAGAAAAGGAGGCTGAGGGATGGCCTCATTGCTCTCTACAGCTTCCTGAGGAGGGGACTTGAAAAGGGATCCAGGGACAGGACGTGTGGGAATGGTTCAAAGCTGCACCAGGGGAGGTTCAGACTAGACACTGGGAAGCGTTTCTTTACCGAGAGGGTGGTCAAACACTGGAACAGTCTTCCTCGAGAGGTGGTCCATGCCCCAAGCCTGTCAGTGCTTCAGAGGCATTTGGACAATGCCCTTAATAACATGTTTTAACTTTTGGTCGGCCCTGAATTGGTCAGGTGGTTGGACTAGACAATCGTTGTAGGTCCCTTCCAACTGAAACAGTAGGTTCTATTCCAGTATCTGTCCTGTAGCTGACCTTAGACCTTCATCCAGCAGCTGTCCTGGGGATCCTCAGTCTCCCCAGTTGCTGGCACTGGACCCACAAGCCCCAGAGGCTGCAGCCTTGCTCCAGCTGCTGGTACAAGACCCCTTATGGACACCCACACGCACAGACAGACATCCTGCGGATCCCTCCAGTAGCTGGGCTTAGCCATGCGGTCTGTCCAGTGGCTGACCCCGGATCCTCGCTCTCCCCTGCTGCCTCACACAGAGGGACCCACACGGGTGTCTTGGTTGACTCCCAGACATTCCAGTCTCCCCAGGAGTTGGTCTGACACCTTGTCTGCCATTGTGCGTCTGTGCTCTTTTGTGTGCAGGTGAGTATTTTGTGGGCTGATCGCTTTCCTCTGGCAGCACAGTGAGGGTATTATTTGGGTTCCCCCATCTGTCCTTTTTCTGTGATCTTCTGGTTGATAATCTGGAGATAAGATTTTTATCACAGAATCTAACAGGTGCCAGGTAAGTGGTGATCCCCCAAATCTGCTGGGCTCTCAGCCTGGCTGTCACTGATGCCAGCGCACTGCCTTTGTCCCCACAGGTGAGGAATGAGTTTTACAAGGACACGCAGGGGGTCATCCTGGTCTATGACGTCGGCCAAAAGGAGTCTTTTGATGCGCTGGACGCGTGGCTGGCCGAGATGAAGCAGGAGCTGGGCCCCCATGGGAACATGGAGAACATTGTCTTCGTTGTCTGCGCAAACAAGGTGGGCTGTGGTGGGGAGCCAAGCCAGGCTGCGGTGTGGTCCTGATCTCCGGCCCTCAGGGCTCGTTGTGTTCCCAGCTTGAGCCCACGCTGTTGAGCTCCAGCCGCAGCAAGGGAAATGTTGTTAGGTTGTGGGGAAGACTTTGTAAGAGCCAGGCGTGTGTGTGAGGAGTGCTCAAGGCCACATTTCAATGGGGTTTTGAGGATGTGGTGGCCAAATCAGTCAGGAAGGGATCAAGTAGAGGTGACATTGTCTCAGGACCAGATAGACTCTCAAAGGCCGTTTCACTTGAATTTTCTGTGCTTTCCTTCCATGCTGCCTCCATCCCTTTGGGATAAGCAAACGGCCTCTCCAACCAGACAGGCCCCTTACCCGCTGTTAGATGATCGGCCTTGGAGCTGTGTTCCTCCAGCTGCTGCTGCAGACCCTGGCTGAGCTCTGACCTCTGCCTTTTCTCCCGGTCTAGATCGACTGCACCAAGCACCGCAGTGTGGATGAAAGCGAGGGGCGGCTCTGGGCAGAGAGCCGGGGCTTTCTTTACTTTGAGACATCGGCACAAACAGGAGAAGGAATCAACGAGATGTTTCAGGTGAGGCAGAATGAAGATGGTGAGCACACAGACACCACACTGAGCCAGGATTTGATGGTAGAATGTCTCCTGAGCTGCCGGGATCCCACAAAACCTGTTGGCCCTCTGCCCCAGAGGTGTCTTCCCAGTGAAATGCCACCCTGAGAAGGCCATAGCTGTTTAGCTCAGGTTCAGTATTGGTCCTCCCAGTCCTGAGCTGGCCCTAGCATTGCGTTGCTCAAAGCTGATGATCCCTCTTGCTGCACTGGGAACACAATGCAGAGATGTCCATGTCACCTTTTCAGGTCTAGCACTGAGCTGAAGTGGGTTTGAGATAAATGTGGGGCCTGGCCTCCTCCTCAGTCTGTCCCGTGGTCCTTGCAGGGACCAGATCCCCCCAGACTGAGGTATCTCAGCCCCCCACGGCCCAGGCCTTGCAGAGTGAACATTCAGCACTTGTGCAAATGCTCCCCCGTCCTTCGGAGGATGAGCCCACAGCCAGCAAGGGCAGTGGGGTCTCCTGTGCACTGCCACTGCCTCTGGGGACTGTTCCTTCCCACTAACTCCTCCCTGTGTCTGCAGACTTTCTACTCCGCCATCATCGACCTGTGTGACAACGGTGGGAAACGCCCTTCTTCTGGTATGGGGATCGGCTTCACCAAAGAGCAGGCAGATGCCATTCGCAGGATCCGCAACAGCAAGGACAGCTGGGACATGCTGGGAGTCAAACCCGGAGCCACAAGGTGAGGGAGACTTCAGCATTTGCCTGGCTGGCTGTTGTCTGTCTGACCCGGCAGGCTGGTTGCATCTGTGATCTTTTAGTGACCTGCCTGCTGATAAGCTTACCTTGGTTTATATAGCACCTGGGCACAAGTATCTAGTCACAAAATTGAGGCAATGCAAAAGAAACCCTCGGTCCTGAGCACCAAATTTCCCCTTTTAACAGACAAGCCAGGCTGGAGGTGAGGGGGGAAATGATCAACATGAGAACTTCAGCCCTGCCAGCTGCCCGGCCTTGCATCCTGCCTCCAGGCTGAGCCGTCTCTGGTCACTCACTTGCCAGACGTGCTTGGAGCAGCTCCAGCTTTACTTTCCTTGCTCTCCAGGTCTGGAGAAGCTTTCAGGCTGCTGTAAGGCTGCTGCCCGCATTATCAGAAAGGGATTGGTGTTACAGCTCTTCCACGTGGAAACGGTACTCGTGCAAGACAAGCTTTCTCTTGTCTTTCTCAGGCGACATCTAGCCAGGTGGAATTGGTCATTGCCTGTGTAAGAGGTTGGATATTGAATCTCCCAGTTCTGCTGTATGACTTCGGCAGCTAAAACAAGCTCCCAGAGCTATGCCTTGCTTTCTTCTCTCAAACGTGAGGACTACCCTTGTGTACTCCTTATGGAGGCGCTGGAGAGTGGATTTTTGGATAACATATGTCATTCAGGACTCACACCTCCTCCCGTTAGCTCTCTGAAATGTAGGTGTTGAGTCTAACCCCTCCTCCAGTCGCCTCTCGTCCACGGGGAGAGATTAGCAGCTCTGCAGGGCAGTTTGTGCTGGGATCACCCGCACGGATGGACTTGCCTCCCTCAGGAGGTGCCTCCGTCTCTCCACGACCTGCAGCTGGAGCCGAGATGTCTGTCTTGGACCAGACACCCCAGGCTTAAAGGGCTGATGTGATGTGCAGTGCCTTCGCCCGGAGTGCGTAGGCGGTTTGATGCGAGGCTGAGTCAGGGTGCGTGTGCCCCCACGCTGTCTCCCAGCTTTCTGTTCTTGTGGTGCCAGAGACTTAGCACACCAAGGCACATGTCGCAGGCACGTGTCTGGCATGATGGGAGCGTTTGTGCTGGCACAGTCCTGTGGTGGAGAGGGTGTATCTGCCCCAGGAGAGGCGATCTCCCCCTCCTCTGTTCATGCCACACCAAGGAGTGCCCTGTGTGCTTTTCTGCGGCTCCCTCTCTATAGCATCACCTCCAAAGCCTGGAGGTCCTTAGTGCGAGGGAGGCAAGGGTTCAAAAGTGTCTACATAGGGCTCTTGAGGACAGGGGGAGCTCCTGGACCTGCTGTGCTCTGCCAGCGTGGCAAGGCTGGACTGGGCTGTGTATTGCGTGGGTCCCCTCACTCTTCTCGTGTCTCCTAGGGACGAAGTGAACAAAGCCTATCGGAAGCTGGCTGTGCTGCTCCACCCCGACAAGTGTGTGGCTCCTGGCAGCGAGGACGCCTTCAAAGCGGTGGTGAACGCCCGGACTGCGCTTCTCAAAAACATCAAGTAGGGAAACAGAGCCACTCAGAGCTGGAAACCTTCCCCTCTTCCCAGCTAGCTCCCAGGCAGCCGTACGGCCGTGGGGCACCCCTCTCCTCCTCACGCTTTCTGCTGGCATGGACACAGACGCTCCCAGCACTGGCTGTGGGACTGTATCCGACCGTAGTGTCTTGCCATGTGCTGAGGAGGGGAGAGGGACCCCAGAGCCCTCCCTGCGTCCGTGGTTGGCGTTAAGTGCTGAAAGCAGTGAGGTCTCCACCTTCCTGGCTGTGTTACACCTCCCGGGAGTTACCAGCCTTGGAGGGGTTTGGATGTGTGGCTCTAACTTGTGGATGCAGCGAGAGCAAAGCGAGTTCTGACCCGAAAGCTACTGCACCTGAAGGCATTGGTGTGCATGGGCGGAGGATGCCCAGGAGGGGCAACGGGTTGTCAGTCCTGGGTTATCCTCGAACTACCTCTGCACGGCTGCCCGTGCTGAAGGCGCTCGGGCACTGCCGAGCACCGGGGTGGTTCAGCATCCTGGGCAAATCTGGCTCTGACACCCAACGATGCTGCTTTTGGCAGTGAGGAGAAGGGTGGTTTGCTTGAGGAAACCTCTCTGGTACTGCAGGGAGAGACTGGCTCCAAGAGTGTCCTTTTCCCCTTCCTCCCCAAGCTGTCGTGGTGCCACGAAGGGTCCCTTTGGCAGGACTAGGGTTCTCCCCCAGGCACCCACCTCCTCATCACAGCACAGAGTCTCCTGCCACCGCCTCCTTCCATCTCCCTGAGCTAATCTTGTCGGGAAGGCTGCAGTCCCTCAAGCCACGTGCTCCCTCCCCCAGCCCTCTGCTTGCACCGTGCTGGTCAGCTCTGGGTAGATGCCACCAGCCCCCTGTGAGGGACTGTCCTCTGGTGTGGGTGGCCCTAGCTATTTGCAGGCAGGAGGAGAGTGTTGACCCAAGGAGGTGGCAATTCAGCTCGCAATATGGCTCTGCCCTTCCTCCCCTCAGCCAGCTTCGTCTCCCGAGCTTCACCCACACCACAGAGCTGTGTGGGTGCCTGCGATCTGCCCACTCGCTTGGCCCCACGGCTCTCTCGGGTGAGGCGAGTGGTGGAGAGGGCATGTCCTCCCCCAGCCCTCTTTTGTCACAGCAGCAATGTGTCGCCCTGCTTTGCTGGTTGTGTTATGGGTTGCTCCCTCCTAGTCACAGCTGCTGTTTGAATAGTCTTGTTGATTTAGAGGGGAGCATTGCTGGTCACCCCAACGAGTGCTTGTAGAGGCTTAAGGTCTGGCCGTTGTGTTCCTGAAGGAGGTCAGAGCCGTGATGGCTGCCAGGCTATCAGGGGAGAGTAAACGGGAGATTCCTTGGGCTCCCATGGTTTTGTCGGGACCCGTTTTTATTTCATTGCTGCTCTACGAGCTTGGCAGGGAAGGTCAGGCTGCAAAGCTACAAAACAAAAGCCACTGGGTGTCTGCCTGTGTGTCCTTACCCCACCCCACAGGTATCCTGTTCAAAAGTGTTTTCTCCTATGGTCAGTGCAATATTTTTTTTTTTCACTTCAAGGCAGCTTTTCTCTGTTTCCCCTTCAAAATATACCATAAATCAACAGTAGATTCCCCCGGCCCCTCTTTTTGGCAGCAAGCATTAAGGGACTTCAAAGCCAGTATCATTTTGCTCTTGCTCTGGTTTCTGGTGCTGGGTTGCTGGGAAGAAGAAATAAGCTGTCCTGCGGGGAAGGACTTTTTGCTCCTCCAGTGTAGAAATAACCAAGGGGAGACGTTGCTACAAGAGGTTAATGTTTAAAATAGCTCCATTTTTCCTCTCCCAGGTGTATAAAAAGCTGGGTTGGGGGAGATCAGCAGGGCAGGCATTGGAGCTGTGGTAAGTTACACTGACAGGGTCTTGTTCCGCACATTTTATAACGCTATGGAGTTCACTGGAAACCTCTCCACTTGTCTAGTGGAGGAACCCACTTAATTCTGGCTTCAAACCCATTTCTCAGTATTTTTTTTCCATTGAGGTGGGTAAATAATCCTGTTGCTGAATGGTGCACTTCACTTTGAGGGGGGTGATCTCAGTGCCTGGAGTGGTTTAAAGGCTTCCTCAGTTCCTGCTGCTCAGGGGCTCTCCTGGTCTATTGTGCCACGCACGGTCCCTCCTGTTTGCTCCTCAGGTGACTTTGGCCACCGGTCTTGGGGTTTCTCTTGTCTGTTTACAGAGCTGACCGGATGTTTGGAGATGATTACACACGCATGTCACGTCTAGCGATGCCGGTGACCTTCTAAGTTGTGTTATTTTTATAAATTAAACCCCTCTTTTGAACAAAGGAAGCCCTGTGAGCTGTCCTCCTGTGGCGACTGCCTGCTGTTAATGTTTAATTGCCCTTTGACTCATTTCTCTCCTCCCCAGCTGGGTCTGGCCAGGGCTGGCGGTGAAGAGCTGCCCTCGAGGGTGATGATGGAGGTTGTGAATCAACTCTGCAGGAGTGGGAGCTGAGTAAGGGACCAGTGCAGCCCTGGGAGTCCCACGGGGATGTGATGTGGGATGCACCCAGCTGCGGTGGAGCCTGGCTCTGGTCAGGGGACCCAGAGGCAGAGGGGTGGCTCCTTCCTTGCTCCGTGCACACACACATCCGCACCAACAGCCCCGGTAGTGTGCTTCCTCCACGCCGTCTCCATCAGAACCCCAAGCTCCAGGTCCCTCCAGCAAGGCTGCCACCATCCAGGCTCTGTCTGTGGCCTCTTGAGTCCCACATCCTCCTGCCTCGTGTGAAGAGCGAATCCTGCTGCTGAAGTGTCCGTCCTGCAACGAAGGCACCGGGATCCAAATCCCAAATGAAGGGACTTCCCATTCAGCATCCAGAAACGCAGCCAGGAGCCACCTCTGAAGATCTCTGGGAACGGAAAGCCTCCCTCTGTGTGCCCAGAGGCGCTGCCCTGCCTGCCTGCACTCTGCCTGCCTGCGCTTGGAGTCAGCAGGCAGGGAGGACATGAGGATTTCTGGTCTGGCCCCGTGCCCGACAGCCACGGTCTGCTCCTTGCTGCCGCTCCGGGCTCGTACACCCTGTAACGTGCCCGGGGCAGGCAGGGCCCGGGGAACGAACCTTCCCCTGAGATGAGGCTACGCTCGTCCTGTTTCTCGAACCAGTGCTGGGTCCCCTTGCCGGCCTTCAGACCAGTTTTGCTGGTCTTCAGACCAGTTGATCTTCCCAGTCAGGGCCCATCCAGAGTGCCCTGCCCATGGCCACCCTGGGATGGGTTGGCCTGGACTCCCTCTGCCAGGCCCGGTGGGATATGTCCCACCGCGGGTGGCCAAGGCTCATGTCCCTGTCCCCTGCTAGCCAAGGCACGGCCAAGGCTGGGCAGCCCAAGCCCTGGCCCCCACCCTGCTCGCTTGCGCTCTTTTTCAGCTGCCGGAGGGCGGCAATAACCCCCAGCACGCCCGAAACCTCTGGGGAGCCGTGGCTTTGGCGCTCTCATTTTGATATTAATTACTGCACAGAAGCAATTACTTTCCCTGGCAAAGCAGCCGAGCTGGCCTCTCGTTAGAGCTGCGGGGGCAAGGACGGGCGGCAGGACGGTGCCTGCGGCCATGCAACGGCTCGGTGGGGCCGAGCGTGGTTCTCCTGGGTTTTGGGGCGGGCTCCTCTGCAGCCTGGTCCGGGGCTGACTGAGGGCATCTCCATCAGCCCTGAGCCGCAGCCGGTTTTCCAGATCCAGGGGTGCAAGAGGGGAGCAGGCGGTGGCTGAAACACGGGGAAGAGGAGGGGGAACTTTCTGAAGAGATTTCAGTGGGGTGTTGATCAGGTTGGGGGGTGATTTGGGCAGCTTAGATGAAGGGGGGACGTGCAGTGGGGATGCGTTGGGCTTCTCTGCTCCCCTCTGGGGCTGTGGTGAGGTGGCTGCGACCCCAGAGAGTGCCGTGGGGCGAGCCGAGCCGGGCGAAAGACAGGCTGGCAGGTTATATGGGGTGTATGGCCCGGCACCCTGCTCACCCCCTGGGCTTGGGGTTCCCCGGCACCCAGCGAGGCCGTAGGCAGGCGGTTCAAGACACAGGGGTCCCGATGGGGTGCAGCCGTGGGGGCTGTGAGCTGCCCGGGGTGGGGGGAGACGGGAGGAGGAGGAGGAGGATGGACTGGGGAGCAGGAAAGCGGCCCCGGCGCCCAAGGGAGGACCACGAGTGGGGGGACAAACCCACCCGGGAACCGGCCGCTGGCCCTTATTCCCCATCCCCGGCGGCAGCAAGGCCACCCCGCAGCCGGCACCGAGAGGGTTACGGAAGGCGGAGACGCACCGGGACGCGCCGGTACCGGCACAGCCGGCGGTGGGTGCCCGCCCCCGGCCCCGGGGAAGCCCCTGCCCGCTCCCCCTTCACCCTCCTACCCCACGACCCCCCCCCACTCCCGAACCGCTGCCATGCGGCCGGACCCACCGCCAAGCCCCCG
>JAVKLA010000017.1:28588851-28598856 GCA_034782735.1 Sagittarius serpentarius | reverse complement strand
AAGGGTCATTAGGCATTGGAACGGGTTGCCCAGGGCAGTGGTGGAGGCCCCATCCCTGGATGTTTTTAAAAGTTGTGCAGATGTAGAGCTTAGGGACATGGTTTAGTGGGGGACTTCTCAGTGCTAGGTTAAACAATTGGACTAGATGTTCTAATAGGTCTTTTCCAATCTAAGCAATTCTATGATTCTAGTTATGATAGCCATTGAGATTGTCTTTAACCTGTGGGAATATCAAATTTCTGTAGGCCTGGGGTCTCATCCTCACCCTGTCACAGATTACCCACTTAACCCTGAACAGCTTAGCTAGCTATCCCTCTCCTTTAATTGTTCCCTTTCCAGTTTTTTCATCCCTGGGTCAATATTACCTACCAAAGGCACAGCAAAACAAGATATATTTTTTTTTAAGGCCAAATTAGCCACTAAAGCACCCTCACATCCTGGCAGAGACAATTAGATCTGCTGGTCAGAAGCAATAGTAGTGGGAGGACACCAGCACCAACTCTGAAAACCTACTAGACTGGTGAAGAGGTTATACACTTTACATTTGACAGCCCATTTTTCCCACAGCAGTGATATAAGGAAATTGGCACAAATCTGAGTCCACACTACACTTTTCCTGGAGATTAGCCAGCCCTCATGGTACGTATGTTCCCCTCACATCTGTCTTCCACCTTCTGCCCTAAGGAATTATGCTGGTTTTCCATGCATTCCCATCTGATCACGCATAACAAAGATGCACGGGCAAAATACTCATGCATGTGTTACAAGCAGATGTAACAGAGATTACATATGTAACCACAGAAATCTTCACTGATAGAAGATGTCTCTGTTTTGCTTATCTGTATTTGGTGACATCCAGGGTCTCCCTAGCTGGACTCTGTTTTCCAGCACACGCGTAGTGAGAAAGATGGAGTAGATTTCAAGTTACTTCATGTTTACTCAGCAGAGGATCTCTAACCGCACCATCAGCACCATCGCTGCTGTGTGACGCATTTGCATTTGTCGGCCTTAAGATCATAGCCAAGATGGGTCCCATTTTGCTATGCTAAATACATAATAAATTATATTTTTTCTTTACCATTTTCCCTTGGACATAATATTTAGGGCAGGGAGGGTCACTGGCAAATGCTCATGAGAAAGGTGCTGCTTACGTGAAAATAAGGGTAGGAGCCATGTATCTGCTTCTGTGAGCAAAATATGTGGTGTTGTCGATATACTGCGGTTAAACTGCATAGTAGAAGTGGAAATAAGGCAAATATCTTGACAGACAGACAGGTGGATAGGTAGGTAGATAAAAGGAATCATTCTATAAATAAAACTAAACAACATATTAAAACACTGACCCTGAACATATGTAATACAGAAAATTGTTATTGTATTGCAGTGTTTTGTGTCACTGAAATATGAATAAACAGGGATATAGCAAACTTTTTAAAACTTTGGTTGTACATCACCAGTTTAGGTACTACTTCACTGCACTATGAGAGTTTCTGGTCTATGCATCTGGGAAGAAAACAAAGCAGAACACACGCAATAAATACTTCAGGAAAGAGTAAAGAAAAGCCACATCAATGGTAGAAGGATTGGACAAGATCCCAGTTCATAAGCCTGGGGATGGAAGAGATTCCACAAGTCCTAGTAACACTGTAAACCTCTTCAAAGTGGAGGTTTCAAACAACATGAAAGTGATCAAACCAAACAATACAGCCTGAAACTACAGGTCATACAATCCAAGCCATTCACCACGGGGTGGGAGGGAATCGTATCAGACACAGCAGTTAAGCATTGCGAGAGAGGTAATGGAGGTAATTGAGGCACCATCACCAGAACTATTCAATAATAGATTAGATAAGTAGTAGAAATAATGTAGGGAATATCCTGCATGATGCAGGGAGTTGAACTAAATCACCCAGGAGGAGAATAATTGCAATTATAGATCTGTTCCACTGCCACTAGAAAACAGTGGTACCAGGTGCAAGTATTAACTTTATTAAAAACTGAACTGGAATGTACATACACTCAAACACAGCCAAAAGCCATATATGTTCTATTTAGGAATGAAACTCAAACCCATTTCACAGACCTACATATTATTGTGTTAATTTTAATTTTTGCAGAGTTGATGCTGTGTGATACTGGAAAAGGACTTGACCTACAACGTCTGCTGAAGATAACTGCCTGCTCCTTCATTTCATTCAAATTGGGAGAGTGTTATGTTCATTTGTGAATCTGACATGTCATTGTAGTTTCT
The DNA here is from genome assembly GCA_034782735.1 of Sagittarius serpentarius. Classification (NCBI taxonomy): domain Eukaryota; kingdom Metazoa; phylum Chordata; class Aves; order Accipitriformes; family Sagittariidae; genus Sagittarius; species Sagittarius serpentarius. The sequence goes on along the minus strand of JAVKLA010000017.1, from coordinate 28,596,605 downwards.
CACATGTTCATAAAAAAGACCTTGGAATCATCTGAATATATAAAACAATCTGGGAATATAAACAGCATATTCCTCTGGGCCTTGTAGCAGAAAGCAAAAACAGCAGTGGAAAATTAGTGCACATAGCCTTTCACAAGGTGCAAGAGCTGCTCCTTTTCTTCAGCCATTTCTAAGAGCCTGATGTAAGACACATCTCAGGTCTTGCCTCCAGTAAATTAAGCTACAGTTTTCTTACCATTTCTATTGAGAGGATGTTGTGGTTCAACCCCAGCCAGCAACTCAGCACCACGCAGCCGCTCACTCACTTCCCCCGACCTGGTGGGATGGGGGAGAGAATCGGAAAATAAAAGTAAAGCTCGTGGGTTGAGATAAGAACAGTTTAATAGAACAGAAAGAAAGAAACTAGCAATGACACTAGTAATGACAATAAAGTGACAATAATAATAAAAGGATCGGAATACACAAGACAAGTGAGGCACAGTGCAATTCCTTACCACTTGCCAACTTATGCCCAGTGAGTTCCCGAGCAGTGATCACTCCCCAGCCAACTCCCCCCCCAGCTTATGTACTGGGCATGACGTCCCATGGTATGGAACACCCCTCTGGCCAGTTTGGGTCAGCTGTCCCGGCTGTCTCCCCTCCCACCTTTCCTGTGCCCCTCCAGCCTTCTTGCTGGCTGGGCAGGAGAAGCTGAAAAGTCCTTGACTTAGTCTAAACACGACTGAGCAACGACTGAAACCATCAGGGTGTTATCAACGTTCTTCTCATACTAACCCAACACACAGCGCTGTACCAGCTACTAGGAAGACAATTAACTCTGTCCCAGCTGAAACCAGGACAGATGAGCACCCAGATTCTGTTTCAGAAAAGACCTGATCAAAAGAGATTCTTTCCAAGCCACTTGCGTGTCTTTGGTATCATACCCCCGTGGGATTCCTAGGTGGGTTCCTCAGCTTCCAAGCAAATCTGTGAGGGTTAGAGTAATCTAATCAAGTCTGACAATAGCACTTTGCCAAAACATAGCTTCGGAGTGAAAAGCCATGTTTTTAAAAATGCATGCCTTTCAGAAGAAGTTCCCAGAGCCTCTCCCCAAATTGCTTTTACTTACAATATTTCTTGGTGTTTGCTTACAGTAATCCCTGGCCAGACTTACAGTGGCAGGCACTTTAAGTTCATCAAATGCAGTCCCCTGCTACTACTGTCACCATCCTAAGTAGCCCCTTTCATAATACGAAGTCAGTGAATTCAACAGAAAACATGAGAATCCATTGATCCTGGCATCTGACCCAGGGCAAAGGATTATACAATAAAGGGACAAGTAGACGTGTTAGGGACATTTGCCCATTGATTAGATCAGAGTCCAATGACATGGCAAAGGGGACTGATGTCCTAATTGTATCAGCCATCTGCTATTTCTGATAGCAATGGTTATAGATTCTCTGTCTCTCTTGAGGTATGCAAATGACTGAGAGCTTGAGTTTCTGTTATTGGGAGACTTCATTAAAGGTGAGATTTGTCTTAATTCACTGAGTTGCTAGTCTTAATACTTATTTTCAAATGATTTTGCATTTCTAAATCAGAAATCTTCTTTTCAAGAAAATAGTTATTCTTTTAGGATAAAATTCATCTCGCAAAATAACAGCATGCAAACATTAAGAAACAGTTGCTGCTTGGTATGTTTTTTGTTCTGTGAGCTCCTTAATATGAAGATATAACTTTATTTTCCAGGTAGTTTTTCACAGATTTCATGACACAATCTGTATGTTCACGATGCTAAGCATACTTCTTTTTTAATTCAGCTGCTATCTTTTCATCTGTTTTGCCTGGATCCTAATTTTACAACTTTTACCACATGGGTATTAAAAGCTTGTTGACACAAGGATATATAAACTAGTGCTGTTCTCCTTATCCATTAAAAAGTCAGGTTTAGGAGTCTAGGGAAGCAGACACATATGTGAAGTAATTATCTAATAATGGAAATTGAATGCAGATATTTAGTTACAAATCCACAAATTACAGGATCTTTTAAAAACACATGCACATCCTACCATATAACATTTCCTACAGAGTAATTAGAGTTCTTTGCATCTATAATTTCACATTAAATACTTTCTAAGCAAACACTGAAATTACTCAGTAATATACCATAACATCTCCAGACTGGCTCTCTTGTGTTGTACAAAAAGGCAGAGAGATAGTTATCTCACCATATGCATCAGAGAAGTTGTCAAACAATCCTACGTGTACAAAATGTTACAGGCCGTTATAAATAAAACTTTTTTAACCATTTAGCATTCAGTGTTCCATTATGTGCTAAAACACATACAAATATATCTGAAAATACATGAGCATGAGTTATTTACTCAGTTGGGAGTTAGGAATCAGTGTAAAGATATTATAAATCTCAGTCTACAGGAAAGAACATAAGGATTTTCAGTTCTTTGTTCGCACAAAGGATTTACTCCAACTCAGTAACAGACAGTGAAAGATTACGTAGAAATTGCAAACCTAAGGAAAGAATAGATGACATTTTTCCATGGGTCCCAGCTATTTATTTGCAAAATAGATCCAAAATTGTCTCTTATTTACAAAAATGAGAAATAGTGACTGTTTATGTTGTCAGGAGTAGCTTAAGGAAGTATATATTTCATAGTGAATATGGTCTCTACATGTGTATATTGATATACATCTCCTAGAGGTCTGGAACTCAGAGAACATTATGGTTAACTGTTAGCCAAATTCCTTTCTGATTTGAGTATCGGTGTTACTTTAGAAAGACATAATATTTACATATAGGGATTGTTTTTCAGTAAAATATTCCATTCATGATGCTTAGAAAGAACTAGAATCTTTCCAGTTGTGTTGGCTGTGTGGGTAGCTTTGCTTTTCTCACTGGTGGTTACAAATAAAACTTTAAAATGTTCCTGGAGAAAATCTGCAGGCTGAGCAGAGGTTCTTGTAGCTGCCCTATAGCCAACTGTTGAAAGAAATGGAGAGCTGGATCTGACAGATTTGGGGAGAAGAGCCAGGATGAAAGCTGATCCAGATTCAATCAAGTGCTGATGATCATCGATTGCTAGGATGCCATCCCTACTTGATAAGAGCCGTGCTGGTTCAATAATTTAAGTCCAAGATAGAAGAAGACCACAAAGAAGAACTTCCTCAGTTGTTCTCTCATGTGGGTCCATCCTTTATAAAGGTCATACTTCTGACCTCTGTAAATCTGAGTGTGAAAGTAATGAAAAAATCAAAACTGTGGGAAGGTATCTGTTGCTTGATAAGGCGTTATTTCTTCCTGTATAACAACTCACAAACAACTGATGAAAAAGCTTTGAGCAAACTAGTGTGGCTTCTGCTCCAACCAGACTGACTCAGACATCGCTGTCCCAAAGGACACCTATGACTGCAGTAGGCTGTGGAGAACCAAAATCCAGGCGTGGGTCTGTACAATGAGATCTTCACACAAATCTCTGCCACTGCCTTTGTCCTCAAACCCACCCATTGATTCTGGTCTGACATAACACACCATTGTCCTGGAAGACTTGTGATTTGTATCTGGCATATTGGGTTACTGACCCCAGATATGGCTCCCGACCCTCTGACCACATACCTGCTTGTAAAAGCAGCCTCCGTTGTCCACTAGGTCCTAAAAGGCTCACAGCTGGGCACAAAATTTTACTTGAAAATCTGTTACATGCTGCCGTACTTCGGCCCTCTTTAGAGCCCCCTTTAGGCATGTCTCTGTCTTCCTCTCCTGCTTTGTACCTTCCAGTTTACTACAGATTTTCTGATCTTGCAGATTCTTGGCTTGCATATTCTCAATTACTTTTTGTGCAAAATAACTTGATTTTGATGATACAGCTGGGAATGTTGTGCTGTTTCACACTGGACATTCCTTTATGTTTCATTTTTCTCAGAATATCTGTTAATGTTTTCTGGTCTCTGTTGGATTTTATATGAAGACCAGTATCAATATAATTGATTTGTTGAGAGCAGAGAAGAGGCAGGTATGATTCTTCCCTCTGTGCACTGATTATATTGCAGTCACCATTTCCCATTCCAGAACATACTGTCTTCTCTAGAGTTAAATTCTCTGAAATAAAAGGCTTCCTGCTTTTAGGGGCAGAGCATTTCCCAGGCACTGCAACACAGAATGGGACACAAGGTAAACATTCCTGATACTATACTGTTTGGTGGTCTTTATTTTTAGTAATAGACAGTTTTCAGGTTTTTATTTTAAGCAATTTATGTATGATCTTTACTTTAAAGTGACAGATGGACTGGCTGGCAATCACATCTCATGATGTAAGAGTGTGTTCAACATCAGTGCCGAGCCAAAAGCAGATGCACAGAGCAATGAGTTTCACCCTTTTCCAAGCCTCTCCAGTAAATCCATATCCCATTTTTTCAACATGGTTACTATTTCACATCATAGCTTTTAGGATATGACTACTTCACATACTTTAAAAAGGAAAAGATCTTAAGAACTCAATCTGACAAATTCAGCTCTCAGACAGACATATTCTAGAGGTCACATCCTTGCCTTCTAACCTTGTGTTTGTAAGGTAAAGCAGAACCAGGCCCAGCCCAGGTTTAACCTGCAAAAGGAGCCCACTGCATACATTCACATGAAGAGACGGAGAAGAGAGACTACTGGCTTTCAAGAAAAAAGTGCAGTTGAACCCCACTGCACCGAAGATGCACAGAAAGCTTTTTTGCCATGTCTCACTCCAAACTATCTTTCTCTTGTTCTTGGTGATTTTGGATAATCAACATTGTGCCTTTTCCATGATGCTGTGATGAATTCTTGTCTTCCTTAAATTTGATTAATCTTGCCTAGGTTCAAAGGAATCTCCCCTGCGAGGTAAGGCTATAACTCTTCTTTCTCTGTCTAATTCCAGTAATGTAAATCTATGGTGGCTTCCTTCCAGAACATGAAAAATTACTGCATTTTGGGGTAATGCTGCAAGCAGTCCCCTAGGCAGATGAAGCCCTACTTCTGCTTATGAACATGCAAAAGTTGTAGCAAGTTCAAATGCTTCCTTAAAAAAGGAAAGAAAAGACAAGCTACCATTTCAGGTTAACCGAATTAAAAAAAAAAAAGCAAATACAGGAGCAGGGGAGAAGTAGCAGGAGAGTTTTCTGCACTCTAGATTAACCCCTGGCAGGGCCAAAGAGCTATGCTGAGTAGCTTTCCTGTCTATAGTCTGTACCATACCTTTCCTCACTTCGTGGAGGTAAGCACCAGCCTGATAAGGAGCAGAAGTCCAAGTAGCTGGGGAGTTGACAAGAAGGGCTGGCACAGAGTCCTTCTGCTGGTCCATAAAGGTGTCTATGTACACAGTGATCAGAGAACAGCAAAGCAAAGTAAAACGGTCTTCCAACAAAGCAGACAAGTGAGAAGACTTACTCTCCAGCAGAAATAATTGGATCTTCTAATTGTCGGCATGCTCTTGAACAAGACAACTTCCACATGCAGCAGTGTGATTGATCATCCTAATCCCAGGGAATTTTACAACATCACAGGTGAGGTGAACATGAAGTTGCCTGGAGCTGCTCCAGTTAGGATCAGCCATGTGGGGCTTTTACAAAGAGATGGGAGGAGAGAGAGATGGAGCCGCTCTTTTCAGCCCTTGTATTGCACTGTTTCATAAGCAATGCATTTCTGTTTGTATGCAACGCATTTATGTGTGTATCCAACTGATTTTCAAATATATTTTCCTGTTGAGAAAGGTTCTGTTTGATTATGATCTTTCTTTTGGAAAGTTCAGGGGCCAGTCTTAGCCGTATCTTTCTTTTCTCTTCTGTTCATATGGTATTCTGGGGTAGCCTGTCACTACGTATGTGCTATGCCTAACACAGAGGATCTCCCAGCACAGGTAGGGCCTCTAGCTAGCCTTCTAATAAAACAAACAAAACCAAAAAACAACAGCAGCACTGCATATGACTTTTTAATAGAGAATTCCTTCAATATGGAGACACACTGTGTCTTCCACACGCTTCTCACCCAGCTGCACTCTCTCTTTTCATCGTGTCAGACCTTAACAGCATGTTTTTAAATCTCAGTTCCAGCAACTAATCAGTTCTAGCATCCTTTGGGTTTTGTTTTGTGTTTGGTTTCGGGGTTTTTTTCTTCTCAGATTGTTTGCAAGAACTTACAGAGGGGTTTTTGTTTAGTTTTGTTGCGATTTGTTTCATTTTTTAAAGTATCCCATCTTTGTAACCTGTCTACTGGCTAGCCAGTACTGACGTCCCGCTGCGTGGTGGCGAGCAGCAATCTCTTGTTGTAGTAAGGAGCGATTTATAACTGCAAATGCAATTGTTTTAAGCTCTAAAAGAAATGTCAGTAATATTCAGTGTGATCAGCATTGACTGCTCAGCTGGGAATCCTGATACATCGTGAACTTGGTTTTCTTCGGAGAAAGCCACCGTGCCACTGGCTGTGTTACACGGAGTAGCAACAGTTTGGTTAATATTTTTAGCCAGCGATCTCAAAACCAGCAGTTATACCTTGATGGGGAACGAATATTTCGGGATGGCTATTTACTTTCTCGCCCGGGTGTTTCAGGCGTTCACCGATGGCAACATTAACTCCTAATGATCGTAGCTTTGGAGTTGGTCGGCAGCAAGCTGTGAAATCGGACCGTGCACTGGAACTACGGCATGCAGAAGATCTCTTTCTGTTGCTTTTGTTACAAAATGACTCACTCCGGTTTGGGGGGCCGTATTTTCCTTCACTTCCTTTTGTAACTCCAGAAACAATTCGGACGGCAAATTGGTAAGACAGAGAGAAGAATAAGACTGAAAATGGTTTGATAAATGCGGTCAGAAGTAGATTAATTGCCGAATAGCGACTTCCTATGTAATTATCTTTCACCACGGAGACACTTGAGGCTGCAGTTATGTGGAAGAGCTTTTTTACTCCCATGTTAAAGAACTAAAGAAAGGGACCTGCGTGTGATCAAACTCCCATTGGCAGGGATTTTGAAAAAGCCGGATTTGCCTCTATCGGTATTGATTAATCTCGTGGCAGTAAGAGAGCATCGACATTGGGAATATTAGAAGTAACAACCAAAGAGAGGTTCCGATATAGATCATCGGTTATGAAAAAATGGGCAAACACGAACCATATCACATCACCGTTGGAAATAAGGACATCGCCGCTTATATGCGTCTCCAAATGTTTTTAGCCACGGAGTAACTCGCGGACCCAGAGGATCTTAATTTCTTTGACTATCATTATAAGGTCAGATCGGAAAAGAAGGGCCGGTCGTGTGGCCCAGACTGTTAGTTCGTTGCCTGCAGCTTCCCGGGAGCGGCATTTTGGGGGGACCTGAGCTGAGAAGCGCCGCCGGCATGTCCCCTTCATTGTACTACCCTTGCAACAGCCTCGATAATGTTTATTTTCCTCCAGAGCGAGGGCAGCCTGCGAGGCTCCTCCTGCTACTTGACGCTAATTCGAGCCCGACGAAAAAGCGAGAGGAGAGGTCAAACGACGCTCCCAGACCGCGGCAACCGTGAGAAAACTTCGCAGGGCCGCGGAAGCCGCTCTCCGGCGCTGGGCGGGCGGCGGGGGCCGCCGGAGGAGGCTGCAAGCGGCCGGGCGAGGAGAAGCGAAGCGAAGCGAAGCGAAGCGAAGGGCATCGCTCCCGGTAGCGGCGGTGGGGCCGCACCTGCGGTAGCCAGTGGGTTTCGGAGCCAGCCCGGGGGGGGGGGGGGGGGGGGGGGGGGGGGGGGGGGGGGGGGGGGGGGGG
>JAVKLA010000017.1:28565675-28588841 GCA_034782735.1 Sagittarius serpentarius | reverse complement strand
GCTGCCCACGTAAGGGGGGGGGGGACACCCCCCCAAACCTCCCCTCCCCCCCCCAAAAAAACCCTGCCACCCAGGTAACAGGGACACCCCCCCCCCCATCACCCCCCCGCCATCCAGACATCGGGACCTCCCCCCCCCCACCCCGCCTCTTCTCGATCCCTCGGCGTGGAGCGAAGCAGCTCTTGGAAAAGGGGGCGAAGAGAGGAGAAGCGGCGGGGATCGCCCCCCAAACCGGCTGCCCTCGAAGGAGGAGCAGGGAGGCATCGCGACATCTTTTTGTGCTCCGCGTCGCTTCGGTTGCAACCTGGCAGTGCGCAAGGGCTGGGGAGAGAGCTGGCAGGGAGCTGGGGAGGCTGGCTGGCTCGGCCTCCCCACGCCACGCCGGCGGTTCTTTATAATTATCCCCCTTCCCCTCCTTCGGCCGCTCCTCGGCACGTAGCGCGATTCGGGGTGACGGCTGCAGGAGAAGGGGAAAGGCCTCGCGGCTCGGCGGCCGGCGAGACGGGGATGCTGCGGGCGACGCCGCGGTGAGCATCGGGGCGCGGGGGACCGCGGCGTTTCTGCGGGGCCGGAGCGGGGGAAGGCACCGCGATGCCCAGGAACAGGGCTTTTTCCGAGCCCGAGTGCTCGGCCGAGTACTCCGCCGATTACTCGGTGAGCCTGCCGTCGGACCCCGAGCACGGCGTGGGTCGGACCCACGAGGTGACGGTGCGCAGCTCGGGACCCTGCCTCTGCCTACCCCGCTTCATGCGCCTCACCTTCGCTCCCGAGTCCCTGGAGAACCTCTACCAGACCTATTTCCGCCGCCAACGCCACGAGACCCTCCTGGTGCTGGTGGTCTTCGCCGCCCTCTTCGACTGCTACGTCCTCGTCATGTGCGCCGTGGTCTACGCTGCCGACAAGCTGGCCCCGGCGCTGGCGGCGGCGGCTGGGCTGGTCGCCCACGTGCTGCTCTTCGTCCTCTGCAAGTACAAGCTGCTTCCCGAGCGGGTGGCCCGCAGGTTCCTGCCCTACATCCTCTGGGTCCTCATCTTGGCCCAGATCTTCTGCTACCTGGGTCTCAACTTCTCCCACTCACCCGAGGCCAGCGACACGGTGGGCTGGCAGGCCTTCTTCGTCTTCTCCTTCTTCATCACGCTGCCGTTGCGCTTGGCGCCCATCGTGCTCATCACCGCCGTCTCCTGCAGCATTCACACGCTGGTGCTCGGTGTCACCGTCGCCCAGCAGCGGCAGGACGCCCTGGACGAGGGCGCGCTGCTGCGACAGGTACGGGGCCGGCGGGGGCACATGGCGTCCCCCGGGGTGGTGGTGGGGTGACGGGCAACTCATCCCCATTTGGTGTTGCCGTGAGTTACCGTGGGGGTCCATCCCCACCCCTATGCCCTGACCCTAAAGCCAGGTTTGATCCGGACCCTGTGAGCTGATCATGGTGTTTGCTGGGAGCAGGGGGCTCCCCAAAACCTAGCCGGGGATCAACCCTCGTGGGGAGTGGGGTGCTGCATGCAGGAACACCGGCCCGTGCTGGGACACATGGCCACAGACCCCCGCAAGCACGGATCCATCCCCAGGAGCCACCCGCGATGCGTGGATGCATGGGCTGCAGTTGGGCTGCTGGGGAAACTGAGGCACGACAGACTGCGGGCTCTCCCGTCCACCCTGCCTGGCAGCCTTGCTTGTGCCAATTTCCCTTTGAACTGCAAAAATGGCTAAAAATGGCCAAAAATGGCTATTTTTAGCAGAAACGTGGCAGGAGCCCAGCTTCCAGGCTCGCAAACAGCCACCCAAGCTTTCCCAGGGGGAAGGAGCCGGGCGACCGCTCGGCCCCAGCTTGGTCCCTGGGAGATGCCCATCGCCCAGCCTGACGCCTGGGGACGCTTTGGGGTGATTTTCTGCCCCAGCAAACCTGGAGAAACAGCGTCCCCGAGCCCAAACATGGCCCTAAGGATGGGCCACCCATTCACGCGTGCGGCAAAGGAGGGGACATGGGGGGTCAGCTGCGGGGGGAGCAGTCCCTGGCCCATCAGATTCTCAATGTTTCCTGGGAAATACCCGCCTGGAGCTGCTAGAGACTGTTTTTTTTCCCTAAATCAGTGGTTTTTACAGCTTGGCTGAGTCCCTTTCCTCCCACCAATGTCCCCACCAGCTGGCCACGCACCCGTCGATCTGGGGAGCCTTTCCACGGCCAGGGTTGGGGGGCGGGGGGGGGGCGGGAAACGGAGCTGAGAACTTGTGTGCCAGTGCCTGCTGACGGCAGCAGGGAAAATCCCGCTGGAAGCATCCGCTCTGCCCCGTAATAGTGTCGGCTCCGTGGGAGGATGCTACGGGAATTTGGGATGCTCTGGGTCAGGTCCTGGGAGACCTCCAGTGGCTCCCAGCCTAAATAGGAAGAGCGAGGGGGATTATTTATTTGCTTTGGGGGAGTGTTGAGCCCATGATCACACTGGGAGTTTGGAAAATGGAGCCTGTTCTTCAAAAACCCCAAAGATACTGATTTTTTTTCCCTGCCCCTGGGGAGTATGGTTTGGGGCTGGCCCACTGGCATGGGGTGTCTCCTGGCATCACACAGGATTTTGTAAAGAAAAGCACTTTTTGGGCATGGCTTCTGGAGCGTGCCGGGCTGGGTGCTGGGGCGGCGGTGGGGGTGCCCTCCCAGCGATGCCCGGCTGGAGGCACCGCGCCGGCAGGAGAAATCCCGGTGCGGCAGCGGCTTTCCCAGGTTTCACTCCCTATCCGGGATGCAAACGCTGCCCGTGGCTGATCCGAAGCCAAGGAAACCTCTCGCTGCCACCAGCCCCGGGATGCGGGAGGCGAGGGGGCGTGCAGGCATCCCCCCCTCAGCCGGCAGCAGGCATGCGCCGCCGCCGCCGCGTTAATCATTGCCGTGGCACCGAGAGTCCGGAGCCGGTAAAACCTTGGCAACACGACATGCCTCGGCCTCTGCCTGCTGCAAAAGGAGGAACATTATGTCCAGAAATAAACATCATATGGTTTATTATTATAGCCAGCGGTGCGGCTCTTGGAGGGCGCTGCTATTAATAGGATGAACCGGAGGATGTTGCTTGAGCGGGGCTGGCGCAGCCCGGGCGGGGGGGTCACGAGAGATGAGAGATGCCGGCAGCTTCTTCCCCGCTGCCGGCCATCGAGGAGGAGCCCGAAGGCTGAATGGCGGCAGGGGGTCGGGATTCGGCAGCGGATGAGGCCGTATCTGCCGTGGTTGTGTGCAAACCAGCTGCGAAGCATCCTCGGGCTCAGCCGATGACCCACTCCTGGTTCAGATGGCCCCGGCGCATCCCACCGCGACTTTTCCTGTGGGATACGGCTGGGAAAGGAGGGCTAAGGCTCGGCCCGCCAGCCACGCACCCTCCTGCGAGTGTCTTGCTCTGGCTGCCCCCAAATTACTGAGTCCGCTGACCGTGCTGGGAGCGGGGTCTCCGCCGTGTCGGGGCTTTCCCCGCGGTGTTTGGCGTGCCGGGAGGTGTTTTGCAGCTCACGGCACGTGGACACGCGCTGCGGGAGATTTACTGGGGCCGAGCATCCGTTGCGCGGCTGCGGGACGCAGCCGGAAGATGCTCGGCACGGGGTGCAGCTGTGCCATGCGATACTGGGTGAGGGGGTCCCCGAGGTTCCCGGTGGCCCCGGTGTGCCGAGCTCGGCCGAACTGCGCCAAGCTGCCCCGTGCCCATCCGGTCCGGGTAGAGTGGCCCGTTGTCATGACAACCCGAGAGGCTGGTTAAAAATAGCAAGTGGCTGCTTGTTTTGGGGGTTTCTTCTCCGTGCCCACCTCCAGACAGCTCCTCGCTCGCCGGCTGCTGCGCCGTGGGTGCAGGGGCTTCCCGGGGATCCCCAGCTGCGGCGGTGGGGCCTGGGGCAGGATCCGGCCCTGGGGCACCAGCTGGGTGTCCCAGGTACTGTCCCCTGCACCTCATGCTTTTTCATTCCCCCCGCCCTGAAAAAAAAAGTTTCCTTGCCGCACATCATTTTATCAGCCCCGGCGCGGTGCCTTGCCAGCACCCGAACCCCCAGTGCCAGGGCCCTGCATTCATTGCTGCACGTGGCCTGTTTCATCCGTGCCTCAGTTTCCCCCGGCGTGGAAGGAGTTGGCAGCTCCTCCCTATCTCCGTGTGACGAGACCGGGCTGCTCGGGACTCCCTGTTGTCAGGTGGTAAAACCTCCGAGGACAGGGGCACCCGGAGACCGGGGTCACATTAGGGCTCTCCCCCGGCCGAGCTGGGCTATGGGATACCAGGGAAGGGACGAGGTCGGTACCAGGGAGCTGGGGATCAGGAGAAGGATGCTGAGTGCGGCGGCACATCCCTGATGGAGACGAGCCCGGGGACGGCTCTGTGCCCTTCCCGCTGCCTCCTCCACGCTGGCTGTGACGCAGCCCGTGGCCCGCAGGGTGGGAGGACGTCTCCGTGTCCCCATCACCCCTTCGGCATAGCTGGAGCCTGTTAATCACATCCTCCCTGTTGCTCTTCCCCTTTCTAGACTAAACAAACCGAATTCTTTCAGCTTGCCCTCATCAGTCATATTTTCCACGAAGGGATCTTTGCTCCCATCTGCAAACCTTCTCCGTCCCCTCCCAGGCTGCGGGGCTGGGGTCCAGCCCGTGGGATGGGACGGGTCCAGCCCGCGGGGACAGGATCCCGCCTGGAGAACGGGGTCTAGCCCATGGAGCTGGGCTCTAACGGGATGGGACAGGGTCCAGCCCAAGGATGGGACAGGTCCAGCCTTCGGGACGAGGCAGCGAGCCTCTGTGACATGCTCTCTTGAAACCTCAAAGAAAATGGGGTGGGTTGTCACAGGAGCGTCCATCTCCGGTGCTGTGGGCTCGCACCCGTATTTTTGGCCGTTGAGAGGGATGTAGAGGGGCAGGAGCACGAGTAAACACGTGATTTTAAGGTTTGGCTGTGTTTTTGTTAAATTTTGCTGCGCAAAGGGGTGCAACGCCCGTGGCAGGGGTGGGGGGAGCGGATGGCACGTGAGCCGCTGCGAGCCACTCGCCTTCAGCAGCGCCTTCCCCTGGGGCTGCAGCCAGCCCCTGCCGACCTGCTGCCTTTTTCCAAAACATCTCTGCAAGTTTTAATGAAGCGGAGTCAGCCCACAGGGACCACGAGGTCTCCTGGGATGCTCAGGGCATGGTCCTCGGCTGGACCGCTCCTGCGGAGCCACCGTGACGGTCCCCCGTGAGTCCCCCCAGCAGTTAACGGTGGCCGTGGCTTGGTGATCTATCCCCAGGGTGTATTTTATGTCCTTCTCCAGCACTTGAATGCTTTTTTCCACTCTCACCGTTCGGGCTCTGCTGCCCAAACAGGGACTTGTGGTGACACGGGCGCTGTCCCCAGGGCACGCATGGGTTTCCCCACATCTCTGCTCACCCCCATCTCCTTTTCTCTGTCCCCAAAGATCCTGTCCAACGTTGCCATCTACCTTTGTGCCATCACGGTGGGCACCATGTCCTACTACATGGCCGACCGCAAGCACCGCAAAGCCTTCCTTGAAGCGCGCCAGTCCCTCGAGGTCAAGCTCAACCTGGAGGAGCAGAGCCAGCAGCAGGTAGGAGCCACGGCTGGGCAAGGGGACAGCGTGGGGACAGGGCAGGGGATGGCGACGGGACATCGGTGTGGCCTTGGGATGTGGATAAGGCACCCACAGCCTGCACCCTGCATGGTGCGGAGGGACCGTGGTGGGTGGCGGTGAGGACAGGAGGCCCCAAGGTGGGAAATGCATTTGCAGTTTTGCACTCTGTGCCCAATTTGGGGACTCTCCGTGTGACTGTCCTCTTCCAGGGCCTCCCAGCTCCTGCCACGGCCACCACCAAGCTGTCCCCATCCCTGAGCACAGCCACGCGGCAGGTCCCCGGGTGCAGCCATGTGGCAGGTCCCCAGCCCTGTGCACACCCGTGTGGCAGGTCCCCAGACACAGCCATGCGGCGTGTCCCTGGGCACAGGCACGCAGCAGGTCCCTGTCCCCAGGGATGACCACGTGGCAGGTCTCTGTCCCCATGCATGACCATGTGGCAGCTTCTCAGCTCTGGCCACGCAGCATTTCCCTCTCCCCAGGCATGGCCACACAGCAGGTCGCTGTCCCTGAGCACAGCCACACGGGAAGTCCCTGTTCCCAAGCGCGGCCACGCAGCAGGTCCCTGTGCGCAGCCACATGGCAGGTGCCTGTCCCCACCCAGAGCCACGCCCCAGGTCCCCGTCCCCAGGCACAGCCACATGGCAGGTCCTTCTCACTGGGCACAGCCACGCAGCATGTCCCTGTCCCCACGCACAACCACGTGGCAGGTCCCCATCCCTCAGCGCGGCCACGCAGCACGTCCCGGTCCCCAGCCACGGCCACACAGCAGGTCCCCATCCCAAGCACAGTCACACAGCAGGTCCCCGTCCCCATGCACAGCCACGCAGCAGGTCCTTGTCCCCAGCCACGGCCACGCAGCAGGTCCCCATCCCAAGCACAGTCACACAGCAGGTCCCCGTCCCCATGCACAGCCACGCAGCAGGTCCCCATCCACAGACACAGCCACGCAGCAGGTCCCTGTCCCCAGCCACGGCCACGCAGCAGGTCCCCATCCGGCCCCCGGCCATCTCGTGGGCTGGTCCCGCGGCAGACCATGATGGGGAAGGGAGAGCTGGCGGCAAGCAAGCACAGCCGGCCGCTCTCCGCTCCTCTCACGCGCGATGCCCGCCGCGGCGGAGCCCCACGCCCACGGCTGTGCCGGCACCGTGCCGCGGGAGCCCGGCAAGAGGAGCGGTCGGAGGGGAACGGGTGTCGTGGTGCCAGCCGGCTGTTTCAAAGCCCTGTTGTCTCCAGCCGCCGTCGGGGCGATGAGCTGGGCTAATTTTAGCGCCTTATCTGGGGCCTCTCTCCCCAACTCCCATCTCTTATCTCGTTGATCCGCTGCCAGCAATTTGCTCCCAATGGCAACAAGAGACACGTGGCGGGGCCAGGCCAGCGCCGCCGGAGTCCTCTTTGCTGCAAGGCCTGAGTGGATGCTCTGATGTCTAATAAGGGGTTAGGTCCAGGGAGGGATTTGGGTGATGGAGGCAAATCCTGGGGCTGAGAGGATGCTCTGAGTGAAAGCACCTTCGAGGCCTCAGCTCGTGGGTTCAGAGGGGTGTAGGAAGGGACATGGGGATTATTATCACATGAGCTCCGATTCCTTAGGGAATGGAGCTAAAAATAGCCTGTGAGCTTGCAGGGAAGGCTGCTAGCCTGAGGCTCGGGGCTGGGGGGGCTGCAGGGCAGGGAGCGATGCTGGCAGCCGCGTCCATCCCTCCTCCCTCCAGGCTATCAGTGGTGGCTGAACCGGCAGCCCCGCAGGCAGAGCTAAGGTTAACGGGAGCCGAGAGGGGCCGGGGAGCTCCCGCACGCCTCCCCACCGGCAGCCCCCGGGGACGGGGACACGGTGCCGTTCCTCCAGCAACGGTCCCACCGCAGCTGCGCAGAGAAACACCCCCCCACCCCACCCCCCCAACCCAGGGGAAAACCTGCTTCATTAACCGAGTTAGTTACTTACGTTTAGTGCAAATCCCCCTGTGCGCCCAGGCGGATCCATCCCTTCTCCAGCTCCGGGGCTGCAGGGCCAGCGGGGACAGCAACGGGTATGATGTCCCCACGTGGGCTTGATCCTCCCGGGGGACCTCGGTTGAGTCCTACACGTGGATTTGGGATACCCATCATGCTTTTAAATTGATAAATCCTCCCTGGTGTGATTAACCCAGGTCCCTACACCCAGTCCTGACCCACCCCTGGGGCAGGACACCCTGGGGCAGCGCGCAGGGACCTTGGGGGACATCAGTGCAGACACCGAGGTTGCTCCCAGCACTGTGTCCCAGTTTATTCGGGCCGGTAAAAGCTCGGCCAACCCAATGCATTTCAAATGTCGAGCTCCCAGCGAGGGGCTGGGCTCTGTATCGCACCTGCAGAAGGGATCTGGGGTGCACAGGCAAGTTTTGCAGCTCCTCAGTCGGTGTCCAAATAAGTGTGTGGGACTGTCCCTCCTTCCCACGGCTCCGGGGACAGGGAGGCTGGCGGCTGCAGTGCCCCAAAACTGCCGCCCTTCCATCCTCCCGTGCCTGGGATTTATCCCCACTTGCAAAAATCTTGAGGAGAACTTGTAAAATAGGGAGGAAAATGGTAAAAGCAGTGGTTGGCATCCCCGGCAGAGCATCGCCAAGGGGGGACCTGCCACCCATAGGTGCATCCCCTCCACCCGTGGGTGTGTGTTTAAAGTTGGGGTGATGGCTCCCAGCTCCCCAGGGTACCCTGGGACACCCCGCTCCAAGTTTGCTCTCCCTGCCTGGAGGAAAAAAAACTCCTGCGGCTTGATCCACCCGCTCCTTCCCCACGGGCGGCTGCGAGATTGGGCTAAAAGACCTGGCTGGGCCCTGGGATCCTTTGGGGATGGCCGGCTCCAGCAGCGAAGGGCCCAGGAGCTTGGAAAGGTCACTTTGCTGCTCTCCGTCCCCGTGGAGAGGGGAGCGCTCAGACCACAGTGCGTGCACCGTGCGTTTGCACCGTGCATTTAGACCCTGCAATCGCACCGGACACTTAAGCTGCGAATTTAGACCGTGCGTTTGAACCGTGCGTTGCTGCGCTTGGCACGGGCTTGGCTTCGCGTCGTGGCAAACTGCCTTCCCTGCCCCATCCCCCAGGAGCGGCTGATGCTCTCCATCCTGCCCAAGCACGTGGCCGACGAGATGCTGAAGGACATGAAGAAGGACCCGAGCCAGAAGGAGATGCAGCAGTTCAACACCATGTACATGTACCGCCACGAGAATGTCAGGTAGGACCGTCCCTTCACTCTGCGGCCCCGTGCCATCCTCATGGGGGAAAAAAAAAATCTCAATTTTTCTTTCAAAAAAATGTGGATTTTGCAGTCCTGGCTAGAAAAGAGGGGAGAGATTGGCGTGGTTTGGAGCTAAAGCGAAGGGCGACAGGGGACAGCCGCCAGCCAGACCATGGCTTGGGACCCCTCTTTGCTCTAGCTGTGGTTTGCAGAGTGTTGTTTTCAGCCGTGTCCCAAAATAGCCTTTGCTTCTGGCACGGGCGCCCTGGTGAAAAAGGCGAGCGGGGAAGGGCGGGGGGGGAGGGGGTCCGGGGAGGGGGAACGCCGGGGCTGAGCCGCTTGCCATTGCTCCCCGCAGCATCCTCTTCGCAGACATTGTGGGCTTCACCCAGCTCTCCTCGTCCTGCAGCGCCCAGGAGCTGGTGAAGCTCCTCAACGAGCTCTTTGCCCGCTTCGACAAGCTGGCAGCCGTAAGTGCCCCCCCTAACCCCGCCTGGCACGTCATGAGCGGGGCAGGTCTCAGCCACCACCCCAGCCTGGTTCCAGCCAAAAGCTGCATCCCAGGATGGGGGTGAGGAGGTTAAAATATTATTGCTCTGGGATGTGGGAGATGCCCTGCCCTGCGCTGCAAAAATAGAGCTGGGAAGGGGCCCCCCGCCCCCGCCACCCCAGCCAGGGTGCAGCCGGGCTCCCGGCCGAGCCCTCGGGGGAGGCAGGGTGGGAATGGAAAATCCGATTATTTGCGTCCCTGCCGGATGCGGGAGAGCTCTGCGTGGGTCAAGGTCAGCCTGGGAGAAGGATGGAAGGGGCTGGGGGTGGGGTGGGGGTCCCAGCTGATGGGTGGGGGGCTGACACCGTGCCCCCACCCCCCCATCCCCAGAAATACCACCAGCTGCGCATCAAGATCCTGGGCGACTGCTACTACTGCATCTGCGGGCTGCCCGAGTACCGGGAGGACCACGCCGTCTGCTCCATCATGATGGGGCTGGCCATGGTGGAGGCCATTTCGTAAGGGCTTTCTTCTGGGGGGGCTGGGGTGGGTATTCACCCCCAGGGAGGGGTGCCAGGGTGGGCAGGGGGTCCTGGTGGGCTGGGGTGAAGCCTGGGGGGCTTTGGGGTGCCCAGCCTCTGCAAAACAAGTTAAAATATAGAGGGGTGATACTGAATGATGGGGGGTCAGGATGGGGAGGGGCTGTGGGGTACAGTGGGGATGGGCTGGGAGGGGGTCACCCCTGTATCATCCCCGTCTTCCCCCTGCCACCCTCCCCCCGCCCCTGCAGCTACGTGCGGGAGAAGACCAAGACGGCGGTGGACATGCGGGTGGGGGTGCACAGCGGGACGGTGCTGGGGGGCGTGCTGGGCCAGAAGCGCTGGCAGTACGACGTATGGTCCACCGACGTCACCGTGGCCAACAAGATGGAGGCGGGCGGCATCCCCGGGTGAGCATCTCCAGGGGGTGGGTGGGGGATGGGGTCGGGGTGCCCTGCACCCCGGGGTGACGCTGGCGCCCGGTGCCGGCAGGCGGGTGCACATCTCGCAGAGCACCATGGATTGCCTGAAGGGCGAGTTCGAGGTGGAGCCGGGTGAAGGTGGCTCACGCTGCGAGTACCTGAAGGAGAAGGGCATCGTCACCTACCTCGTCGTGGTCCCCAAGCAGCCCCTGCGCAACGGCATCAACGGGGTGGTGAGTGGTGGCGGTGGCGGCGGTGCCGTGGCAAGCCGGGGTCGGGGGGGACACACGCCCCACCGCGACCCACCGCCTTCACCCTGTAGAAGCTGTCGCTGACCTCGTCCCACGGTGGCTCCCCACCGTTGGTTAACACCAAGGAGCGCAACGGCAGCCTCAGCCTGGCCTGTGCCAGCCCCGAGGAGCCCGAGGAGCCCGACGCCAGGGTGAGGGGCACCCTGGAGAGCGGGGAGGAGGATGGAGAGGTACAGCCTGTGCAAAGCACACCCCCGCCCCCACTTCCAGCAGCTCACCTGCATTTGCGGGGGGGCTGCTGATAGCCACACTGGGGTAGATGAACATCCCACCGGTGCTGGCGTGGTCTTGCTGATGCCTCGGCTGCGCCGGTGCAGGCGGTGAACCCCTCCTTCCCCAACCCTCGGCGGCGGCTGCGGCTGCGGGACCTGGCGGAGCGGGTGATCGATGCCTCGCAGAACGAGCAGGAGCTCAACAAGCTGCTCAACGAAGCCTTGCTGGAGCGCGAGTCCATCCAGGCGTGAGTCACCCCAGCCGGCGGCGTGTCCCGGCATGGCTCGGCAGGGCCCTGGTGCCACCGGGTGCTGACGGGCGGTGTCGCCAGCAGGCTGAAGGGGAAGAGCACCTTCCGGCTCTCCATGCGCTTCATTGACCCCGAAATGGAGACACGCTACTCGGTGGAGAAGGAGAAGCAGAGCGGGGCCGCCTTCAGCTGCTCCTGCGTTGTCCTCTTCTTCACCGCCTTGGTGGAGGTCTTCATCGACCCCTGGTAAGGCAGGGAGGTGGTGGGGATGGGTGGCCCCAAGCCACACTCGGCCCCACCGGGCTCCCAACCCCCAACCCTCTTGGCCTTTTTGACAGGTTGGTGGCCAACTATGTGACCTTCGTGGTGGGGGAAATCCTGCTGCTCATCCTCACCCTCTGCTCGTTGGCGGCCATCTTCCCCCGGGTGAGACGCGATGGGCTCGCCACTCATGGTGATGGGACACCGTGTTGTCCCATCACCATGTCCCACCTGGGCGAACCCCCCCCCCCCACCTTCCTCTCCCCACAGGTCTTCCCCAAAAAGCTCGTGTCCTTCTCCACCTGGATCGACAGGACCCGCTGGGCACGCAACACCTGGGCCATGGCCGCCATCGTCATTGTAACCATGGCCGACATCGTGGACATGGTGAGCTAACAGCCTGGGTGCCAGCGGGTCTGAGCCTGCTCCAGCCTCCATCCAGGCAGCCTATAATTGTGCACGGCCCTGTGTATGGCTGATCGTTAAAGCAATTAGCAGTGCTGCACTTCAGGGGGGGCGGAAATTCAGGATGAGTTTCCTCCTCCTGCTCTGTAAAGCACCCTGTCCCTTTGGGTGGCCGTGCAGCCCATGGAGAGGTGCACCCTGTCCCCATGTCCCCCTCCTCACCCTGCCCTCGTGCCCTCAGCTCAGCTGCTGGCAGGACCACGGTGGGACGGGCAACGGGACAGTGGGGCCACCGCGGCCAGGGGGCTGCGGGGAGCAGCCCAAGTACTACAGCTACATCGCCTTGCTGGCCTTGGTGGCCACCATCATGCTGGTGCAGGTCAGCCACATGGTCAAGCTGACCCTCATGGTGCTGATCACCGGGGCCACCGGCGCCGTCAACATCTACGCCTGGGAGCACATCTTCGACCAGTACGACTACCGCCGTGGCCAGCAAAGCATGTAAGGGGTGGCAGGGTGGGGTGGGGGGCTGGGCACAGGTTGAGGGGCACGGCAGTGCCCACCACCCACCCATGCCTTGCCGCCTCTGCTGGCAGGTCCTCGCTGGTCCCCTCCAAGTACTCCATGACGGCAATGATCTTCATCGTCATGCTCAGCTTCTACTACTTCTCTCGCCACGTGAGTGACTCGCCCCCCGCCACCCTGGGAAGATCATCTCCCCTCTGCGTCTTCACCCTCAGGCCCTGCCCTTATTTCTTGCAAGCTCCAAGGCAGCAGGATTTGTCCCCAGCTGTGACCAGCATCTCTGGCTCTTCTCCAAGACCACATCAGTGCAGAGAACACCTCCGTCTCGTCCCATGGTTGAGGGTGGGCAGCACCATGGTGGCCCTAAGGCCCATGCCTACCCTGCCAGGGTCCCGTTTGTACCTCGGAGCATGTCTCATCCCCAGTTAGGGCTTCACCTTGTCCCAGAGCCACCTTCTAGGCTGTCCCCAAGCCCAGCCTGGCCCCACCGTGGCTGGGATGCTCCCAGCGCTGGAGGGGACCCGTTGGTGGTTGGGAACTGGGGGTGCAGCCATATGCCTCCACCCACAGGTGGAGAAGCTGGCCAGGACCCTCTTCCTCTGGAAGATCGATGTTCATGACCAGAAGGAGCGGGTCTACGAGATGCGGCGCTGGAACGAGGCTCTCGTCACCAACATGCTGCCTGAGCACGTGGCCCGGCACTTCCTGGGCTCCAAGAAGCGGGATGAGGTGAGGGGCACCCAGAAGGGGGCATTTGCCCCCATTTTGGAGGCGGGGGGACACAGGCTCCAGATCCGAAGGCTTTGCCATAGGCTCTGGCTGAGCAGCTTTGGTTGGGTGAAGTTGACGTCTTGGCCATGCAAGGTGAGGTTGCAAAGCACCCTCATTTTTTTTCACGTGCCAAGTGAAGATAGCTTCACGAGAGGGTTTGGGTTTGCCAGAGGTGCTGGTGTCACGTGTGGGCACATCCCCAGCTCACGGCCACCGTCCCATCCCATCCCTTCCCCAGGAGCTATACAGCCAGTCCTACGACGAGATCGGTGTCATGTTCGCCTCCCTCCCCAACTTCGCTGACTTCTACACGGAGGAGAGCATCAATAACGGGGGCATTGAGTGCCTGCGGTTCCTCAATGAGATCATCTCTGACTTCGACGCGGTGAGTTGGGATGGAGCCGGCCATGGGGACGGTCCGGGGCTTGGTCAGACCTTCCCTTCCTGCCCCATCTGAGGGCAGAAGGCCCTGCCACGGCTCTGGAGTGCCTGAGGGTCTTGTCTCCACGGCTCAGCTCCTGGACGAACCCCAGTTCCGGTGCATCACCAAAATCAAAACCATTGGCAGCACCTACATGGCTGCTTCTGGCGTGACCCCCGATGCCAATGCCAACGGCTACAGCGCCAAGGTGAGGGGTCCCCGTGGTAGGGGGACAGCGGGCAAGGGGTGGGCAGGCCTGACCCACGCTGCCCTTGCAGAAGGAGACCCTCTCGGATAAGGAGCGCTGGCAGCACTTGGCTGACCTGGCTGACTTTGCCTTAGCCATGAAGGTGACACTGATGAACATCAACTACCAGTCCTTCAACAACTTCATGCTCCGTATAGGCAAGTCCGGGAGCGTGGGGCAGGGTCTGCCTCGGTGTCCCCTGTCCCGCCTTCCCCACGAGCGGTGGGACGCTGGGCAGCAGCTATAGTTCAGCAGCTGAAGGTAGCAGGGCTGGGCGGGGGGGGCCTCATTGCCCTCACCCATCCTGTGGGACAGACTCTCCTGCAGACCAGGATGTCCTGTCCGTGTCACCAGGCACGGAGGTGACGCCTGCTCCCCGTCTTGCGCAGGCATGAACAAGGGGGCCGTGCTGGCGGGTGTCATCGGCGCCCGCAAGCCACACTATGACATCTGGGGCAACACGGTGAACGTGGCGAGCAGGATGGAGTCCACCGGCGTGATGGGGAACATACAGGTAGGGTGATGCGGGGGGTGACAAATCGGCAACGCATGGCGGGGCTGCAGCCCTCAAAAACAGCCCGGGCTTTGGGTAAGAGGGGGAAAGTGCTGGCAGGAGCACACGGGAAGGTTGGGGCTGGCTGAGGGGCTCTTCCGAGCTGGGAGTGGGGCACGGTGATGCTCAAAGAAGGGCACCCCAAGACAATGGGGTGGGAACCAGGCTGGTGGGTAGACCTGCTGTCCGAGCAGCACGTGGGGTGGCGGGGGGTGGTGTCCCTGCTCCCCATGTCACGTGCCAGGCAAGGACCCCCAAAGCGTCCCTCTGTCTCCACTTGTCCCCGCAGGTGGTGGAGGAGACCCACCTCATCCTGAAGGAGTACGGCTTCCGTTTCGTGCGCCGGGGAGCCATCTACGTCAAAGGCAAAGGGGAGCTGCTCACCTTCTTCCTGAAGGGCCGGGAGAAGCAGGGCTCCTTCCTCAACGGCTCCTCCGTCACCTTGCCCCATCAGGTGGTGGACAGCTCGTGAGGGGGGTCCGGCGCCCGCCCGCCACCACAGCCACCGCCTCCCGCCGCTGAGCGGGGCGGCTCGGGGAGGGCCTGGCCCCCACCGCTGGGGACACCCATCCCACCGCGGTCCGGATCTGAAACCAAACTCGAGAAACCAACCCCTTCGCACGACCCTTTCCGAGCCCCTGCCGGAGGTTTCTGGTGGGGGGGGGGTTTGCTCCATCACGCCCGCGGCCGAGCAGGAGGGAGACGCGGGGCCGACGCGGTGGGCTCCTCCGGCCGTTCACGCTCGCGCGCAAGTGCACGCAAGCTCGCAGCCCCGGGCGGGCACAGGGCCAGGGCCATGCGCTGCCTTTCCCCGGGCGTCCCGGGCTTCACCGGGCAGGCGGCCGCACCATCAGCCGCGCCGGGTGCACAGCATGACATTAAAGTAGCACCACGGGCCCCGGCCGCCACGCGCTCGGCACGAGGAGATCCAAACTCAGGGCCGGATGGGAAGACACCACGTCTCTCCTGCGTGCCGGGAGCGGTAGCTACAAACCGGGAGCGTCTGGGATTTGCTGTTAGTTCGTACCAAGTTCATCCTCGTCACAAACCACCGTAGTTAGGAGAGGGGGGAGACAGAGAGCGCGGTGCCGCCTTTGACTCGGGGAAGAAGAAAAAGGAACCAATATTGTGTATTTCAGATATATAAATATATATAAGAGTACAGATTGACATTTATATTTTTAACTGTGGCCCGTTCCCTCCCTGCAGCGGGGCTCACGCTCGCCTGGACGCTGCCCCGTGCACGCTGCGGTCGGCTGCTGTCACTTTGCTGTTGCTTGATGGAAGAGAGAGCCAGGGAGTGCCCGAGGAGGGGACTGGTGTGTTAAACCCGGTGCTGCCAGGGCTGGGGGGAGAAGGCGGGCACCCGCAGAGTGTAATTACGCCGCTAGTTTCTTGAATAGAAGCAGCTGAATTTCAAAGCTCGATTCTGCGCCTGCTTTGTTCTGGGGGTTGTGGATATGTCGAGAAGGGTTTGGCCAACCTTATGAGGGGATGTTGGTTTTGGAGGGGTCCCCAAAGGGGAGGCTGGTGCCAGGGCTGAGCAACTCCTGCCGGTGGCATTCGCTCCTCTCCCCCGTCGGGGCTCAGCTCAGTCCCTAACCCCCAGGAACGGTGATGTGAATGGTACGGGAGTTTAATTCCCACCCCGTCAAGTGGAAGGAAATAAAAATCCACATCCACTGCCCGTGCCGCTCCGTCCCTGCGTTCGCAGGGCCTGGCTGCGGGCACAAGCAGCACCCACAGGGACCTGGAGCGATGCTGGAGAGGGGAAGAAACCTGCATCCGCACCCGTCCTGCCAGACGCAGCCCTCTGAGCCTGCTTGTACCCTGGGCTACAAGCCCAGAGGCGTGATGGGTCTTACAGCCCAGACCTGCCTCCCTCTGTCCCACGCAAAGAGGGGATTGTGCCCAAGACCTGGGTTAAGCCTGGCTTTGCCACAGCTGCCTCGGTGACAAGCTGTGGCACTTCACCCTAGCAGCCTAAGTGTCCAGTTCCCACAGATTTCCGCCAAAAGCCTGGCCCAGACCTTCCCCGCCATGGCAAGGCCAGGGCTCTGCCTCCCCCCAGGAGGAAGGTGCACAAAGTTAGGCCTAAAAGTCTGTCCTCTGCAAACTCACGGCTGCCCTCAGGCAGAGGCGAGGCACCCAGCAGCACTTTGTCCACTTCCCGCATATTTTCCACAGCAGAAAACACAAGCACAGAATTAAAAGCGATGTGGGACAATGAAAATGCCTTTTGGTGGTGCACACCTGGCATGAGGAACAGATACTCAGAAGCCCGGGCCTCTCCAAACACAAGCAAGCGAGTGAACGCTCACCCCGCGCACATCCCACGGGCCGTCAGGCCTTGTAAAGCAGCTCGAGCTGCGAGGCGTCAGCTTTGTGAGCCTTCCTCTGGGAGAAGCTCTGAATATCAGGGGCAGGAATGACGACCAGGAGCTACGACACTCAAAGGCTGGAGGTCACATGTAAACAAGTTGTCTAGTTCAATCTGGACAAGGAGCTCTAATGATTACAGAAACAATTAAAAAAATTATGAAGTGCTTTCCCTGTGCCGTATCACACGTGGGACCGCCGTAAAAATGAGACAGGGGAAAATACTGTCATTTAAAGCACGTGTTATACAGCTAACGTCAACAGCAGATTTTTTAAACACCACAATTTCATTAGCATAGAACTTTTATTTACAAGTTTAAAAAATACTGTGACAAAACAGCAAGATTTTAAAGATCTCATCCAGACTTGAAGCACAACAACCGGACACCAGCAAAGCTGCCCCATGCCCGAAGGGAAGAAAATAGCATGTGTAAAGCTACTGCTGGTGTGAAATTTTCTGGAAAGTTCAGTGTTCATGCTTTGGAGGTGGGGGGGTGGGGTGGGCGTTAAGGCAGCCCACACGAGGGCGCGGGCAATAACTAAACCTCACCTCTGTCCCTCGACGCTTCCTAGCTTCTAACGTGAAGTCCTTCCCTGGCTGTAGTAAGCAGGGCACAGGTTATTCCGCTTGCTCCCATCTTCTTGAGGTGCACTGGATAAGTTCACGGTGCTGATCCATAGGGGATCACCCCCAAAGCACTGAGGCCTTGAAGTTTTAATATAGTTTCTGATTCCAGCTGTGAGATGTTTCCTGCAACTGTGGAGTCCCGCAACACCAACCGCAGAGATCGGCACTCGAACAAGCAAGAAGCACAGCGCTGAGGAAAGATTACCTGCACCAACAGGCGCCCAAAAGCCTCAAGAAAGCATCGCGCTCAAGATTCAAACTGGGCCAATTGCTCCTCGGGGGGTTCCCAGCAGCAGTGCTGCAGCCCGTGGAAAACACATGCATTTCGAGATCACTCCCCGCAGGCAGGGGAGCTCGGGAAGGCGCGTTGGTGAGGAGAGCCAGGGTGGCTTACGGTGCTGCGTCCACGCTTTCTTCAGCGCCGGCGAAGGAGCGGAAGGCTTTGTGCAGGGCCACGCGGCTAAACAGGTCCGAGTGAGCTGCTGCCGTCTCTGCTAGAGATGCGGGAGCGTCCGCTGGCAGACAGAAGCGGACAGATCAGTGGGGAAAGGAAAATCGTACTGCCAGCATAAAACTATTTGCTTCTCATTCTTCCCTCATCCCTAGGGAGTCTTCCACTCTCCCTCGCCATATGGTTTTTCTTCTCATAACCCCTCTCTCTCCTTCCTAACCCTTCGCGTCCTGCAGCTCCCCCATGGGATTTGATGGCTGCAGAAAGCGCAAGTGCCTTAAGAAACACCCACTGGTGAAGGGCGAGGACAGTAATGTGGGAGCCTCAGTCACCCAGTTGCTCTCTTAGCTCAGAAGACAACGAAGTTTGTGAGCAAAGGCAGAATATCACCTATAAGGGGATGGCTGCTGCAAGGAAAGGAGAGGGGGAACTATCGATACCGTCCGCGACTCCTCCTCCAGCCTAACTGCAAGCCAAGGAGCTCGCGGAAGCAGGCCTGAGACGGTGAGTGACGGCAGAAAGAAGAGATTACTAGTCCCAGCTGCTCTGTTCAGAGCTCCATCTAGCTGCACGTTGGTCCATGTGCTCTGCAGCCCAGCCAGCCAGCCGTGAGCAGGACACGGCGTAGCTGGAAACACGGGCAAACAGACGGGCAAATGATTCCTCAGCCCAGTTTGGCATTTGTAGTAACCAGTTAGAAAATAGCGCAGATCCAGGATTAAGCCGTGCCATGGTGTTAGGGCTGCACAAGGCACTCAGCGTCGCGGTCAGTCTTTGCCGTACCCGGAGGAGGTAGCGTTACTGATACAGAGGAGAGGGAGCAGGTGATGTCAGGGCAAGATTTTTCAGGCAGAGATCTTTGTTACGAGTATTTCACGGTATCCCTGACCCTTTCTAAGGGGTGATAAACCTCGCTCCTGCCTCTCTTCTCTCTGCCGTTGCACTGCAGTAGGTGCCAGCGCACCTAATAGCACGGCAGGGGCAGTTAGGGCCTGGCTGCCCAACGCAAGACATCCCAACACTAAGTCACAATTAATTATTTATCTGATTGCATCGAAAGAGAGAATTTCCTAATGCCGAAGAGATCCTGTTTTATTTGCCTACACGAAACTCTCACCCTACAGAAAGGTCACGGGGCTGGGTACCAGGTTTTCAAGGATCGGAAACGAGTCCAAGGCCGTAAGTCGACTGGAACAAACTATCACTGCGACTGAGACTGACAGCTTCCAACTTTCTGGCTGCACGTGCTCGCCAGGGCCTCCCACGTGCGCAGAGTGCACTAGCACAGGCTGGGCTCTATCCACGAGACTTGCGAAAGCAGCATCCTGATCCTGCTGGGACTGGACCGGAGTCCGCCCTCCGAGCAACTGCAAACTGGGAACGAGCAGCCTGTCCGTCTGAAGTGATCCAAGCTTGCACTCACACCTTTCCTTCCTCAGCCCCATTGTATTTCCCTCCCTCCAGCCGTCCCATCTTGCCAGTATTGCAAGAGATCTGTGCTTTTGTGCTAGGGATGAGTTACAACTGCATCAAGACCCAGCACCGATGGCACACAACCCCCTCTATAATCTTTTCTCCCTCAGAAATACAGCAGCTTGCTGCCTTTTGTCCCCAAACTCAACTAGAAAGAAACCCCATCCATTTGCAGGACCACAGCACGGTCTGCCCACCCCACACCCCCAGACAGACTCCCGCACCATCCACTTACGTGTGCAGGAAATGGTGACTTTAGTGGGGAGGGAGCAACAGAGATCTCCGTACAGCAGCCTCACGTTGAACGGGAAGGTCTTGCTTTTACTTGATATGTTGTAATTGAAGACCAGCAAGTTACACAAGGAGTTCCTCTGCAAGGTTCCTTCTATCTGGTCTGAAAAGTGTTCCTGGAGGGACAAAGACATCTTCTGAAACACAAAACTAGGAAGGGAGTCCATCAGCGCAGGGCTGGGAGCCAGCCAAGTGCAGTGTCCCCACCCTCCATACCAGCCTGACATGCCCATACTGCAAGCAACCACCCTTGCATGGGAAAGATTTAAATAAACCAGTGCTCATGCATGCCCTTAAGCCTCATCCTGCAGCAGCTTTTTACGACAGCTATTTCAGCTTAGGGACCTCCGGAGTTTGGCAGTAAATTTTAAATGAGCCACCAGACAACCTCCGAGTACGGGACAATCGATGGAACAGGCAACTGAGTTTATAGTCACACGATAATTCGTGAAGTTCTGAAAAACCAGAACCGTGAGTGCTCCACGTAAAGAAAACTGCCAAGATTCCCCCCAGCACTTCAGAGGCTCGTAACACGAGGTACTTCAAAGGGAAAAGGACGGGTGAACAGCATTCCTGCGGCCACTGGTACCTGTAACTGGTCTGCCTGGTACCTCCTCCCAGCATAAGCATTGAGGTGGTTGGACAGGACAGACAGGAAGCGCCTGATGTCCGTCTGCAAGTACTTCTTGGCTATCTGCTCCAGGGGGATGAAGACGGGGACGGAGTGGCGGCAAATCTGCACTTCTGGCTTGATGAGCAGGTGCAGGTAGTAAGAATCCAAGTAGGTGCCCTCGTAAGCTGTGCTGATGCAGAAACACACTCCCTCCTTGGTCAGCTTCCCACTGATCCCTTGGGTCCAGAGAGAGAGGGTTTACTCAGCGCTACTCCAACGCATCACCGCGAGGCAGCTTTGCTGGGGCAACACAGACTGCAAGAGGGGCTGCGTCCTCTTACTAGGCTAGCTCCGGGAGCTGCCTCAGAGGATTAAAGGCTTGCAACACTTTAGGGACATAAACCAGCAACTTTTTAATAAGGGACCTCTAAGGAATTCAAGCACCTTAACGGTAGCTTAAATTCCCAATAACCAAGTTACACTGCCAATGTCCTGGCTCCAGCGTGACAGGGAGAACAGGGTGCGCTGGGGGCAGGAAGGAAGTGCTTCACTGCCCCAAGGAGAGCGGCCGGAGTGCTCACGGCGGGGGGGTGCTCAGCCCCCTTGCATCAAGCAGGACTCACGTCCTTGAACTGTCCAGAACACAGAGCAAAGGTGACTCCGGTTGGAAATCAACATTTTTTTTAAAAATCTCAGGAGCAGATGAAAAGAAGGTGCTTGACCTCACAAGCGTGCTTGGAAGACCCAAACCACTGGATATTTAACTGACTAATTCACAAAGATTTCATTCATATGTTTTCCAGAATCTAGACCTTAGTTTAAATGATACAATTCATTAAGTAATAGTTCCTGGAACATCCCAAAGGCCTCCTGTGAAAGGCATGGAATTACGAGGTTACTGCTCTTCCAGCATCTTCAGACTCTAAAGGCTTCAAGCACAACAGCAGCAACGTCAACAAGGAAGTTACACTTCACATCAGGCTCATTTTCCAAAGTTTAGCACCCCAGGAACGCAGCCATTGGCAGATCTCAAGACATTACCTGTGAGGTAAAAGACCTCCAGCATGGCCTTAACGCTTTTTATCTTCCACTCTAGAACAGCCCGAGCACTGGGCTGTGCCAGATCCGACACGACTCCTTCTTTCCCAAGTTGCTACAAAAGCCAGAAGAGAAGAGAGGTCAGAAATCGCTGACACAAATACGTTGCCTGCAGGGAACACAGTCAGGGTACAGAGAAATAATAACCGGGCTCCTAGAAAAGTGAGGCAGCATTTCAAGCAAAAGAACAGAGAAATGAAGCAGAAGAGGGGAGAAAAACCTCAGGAAAAGAGTTCAGATATGGCTACACAACCTCCAAGCAAGTAGACCCAGCAGTTCTGGACTACATGGTACTGAAAACAGGGGACACCAGGACTGTAAGTCACTTAAAAAGGGAAAATGAAAAAAAAAAAAAAAAAATTGACTCTATATAAATAACCTCAGCAAATCCACCCTCTGAGAGCAGGACCACACCAGAGCCCTCTTCCAGATCTCTGCAGCAAGCCCTTTCTCACCGCCTTTTGCTGCAGGTCCACTTTAGCCTGCAGCTCATCCCTCTGGAGTTTCAGCTCCTGCACTCTCGCTTTCAGCCAGGCCAGCTTCTCTTCTTGCTGCTTCATTTCCTCCTGCTTCAAGGCTGCCTCACGAGCCTGCACCTCCAGCATTTCCAGGTGAGCAAACACCCCTGCGAGGAAAAGCATGACACGCTCAAAAATCCAGGCTGTGATTATTAGTGGTCCGCACTGCGGTACCTGAAACAAAGTACGTCTAGTGCAGTTACATAAAGAAACCAGGAAACCACTTACAACAGCTTTTCAAAGGGGCAGAGGGCAGGCAACATCTGGCAAAGAGGTTTTGGGGCATTTTAAACAGCCAGGCTGAGTGCTAGCAGACTCTAAACACTGGGGTGCCCCATACCAGCTAGCTAAGCTCCTGGAAAGCAAAGTAAGCTAGCAGACGCACCGCTCCCGATCCCAAGCGATCTGCAGTTCCCAGTTTTACTTCTCACTCACACACACACACAGAGCAGTGAAGTGACTTCTCGGAAGCCCCCCCCCGCCCCGCCCCGTACCCTAAATTGGCCGAGAGTGATTCAAGATGTGACTCAGCAAGCCAGTGGGGCACTTCTGGCCCCGAGCATTTTAGGGTTCACTCCTGCAGGAGAACACGCTTTGCACTTGGGATGTCCCGCGCCCCAGACAGCTCACCACCTGATGAATTCGCTTTCCCTTCCTCCATCTTTCCTCGCTGCTCTCCTGCGAGCGAGAATGCAGATGTCAGCCCTCCCCGGCCAGGCTCCGTCCCTTGGGAAGCAGCGAGAGCCCTTCCTCAGGGGACCTTCCTCTTCCTCCTCCTGCTGCAACGGGACTCTCAGAAGCGCCGAGGGCCCCCGGGCCGACCCCACGCAGACACAATCCCACGGGCCGATGGCTGAAAAGACACGTTATAACCCACCGTTTATCTGTAAGCCACCATTTCACACCAGCCCCACAAGGAAACCCCCCCGCCCGGGAGTGCAGGAACGGAGAGGATTCACCGGCCTCCGCCAGCAAGACGAGCCCGGAGAGACGCCACAGCCCCGGGGGGGGGGGGTGACAGGGAGGCACCCCGGGGGTGCCTGGGCTCTCCCCACAGGGACGGGGTGGGGTGGGCCGGGACCCCGCCGAGGGGGACGAGGACCCCCCCAAGCCCGGTTCCCCAACGGCTCCCGCACTCACCATAGCAACCGGCGCTCAAACTGCCCGCCTCTGACGCCACCGGAAGGACGTCACCTCCCCGACGCCATTTCCTACCCTTTGCCGTACAACAAAATGGCGGCGGCGCTGCCTTCTCGGCTCCCGGCATGCCCTCCGGGTAGGGGGAGCGGGCGGGCGGCTGACGCCTCCCAGTAGGCTGTGCGGCACCGTACGGCAGCATGGCGGCGCCCGGAGCGGCGGCGGCGGCGGCGGCGCTGGTGCAGTATGTGGTGCTGCGGGGGGACCTGGGCCGGCCGCCTCGGTCGTGGCCGCTGGGCGCGGTGGTGGCTCAGGGTTGCCACGCCGCCCTGGCCGCCGCGCATGCGCACCGCCAGCACCCCGACACCCGCGCCTA
>JAVKLA010000017.1:28529101-28562442 GCA_034782735.1 Sagittarius serpentarius | reverse complement strand
CGCCCCCAAACCCAACCCCCCCCCCCAAAACCAAACACCCCCCTTTTTGCTCCAAACACTATGAGCTGAAGAATGGCTGCGGGTTGAGATATCAAAAATCTCAGAAAAATATATAATATATATATTTATATATCTCTGTACGTCTTCTTATTTAAATTTCACATTCCTCGAAAAGCGATTATTCAGTCAGTAGCTGCTGAAGAAGGCTCTTCTGCTGGCCCGGCGGCGGCGGTGGCCCGGCGGCGTTTTTCGGGGTGCCCAAGGGAGCCGGCGGGTTGAGGTAGGGATCTCCTACCAAATTCACTGTACACTGTACGTCGGCAAAGACCTGAACCTGTTGTACCTGCTGGGACACAAAAGAGAAGAGAGGATTTAGCGGGGCCGGGGCAGGGGCCGGCGGCGGCGGATCTGGGTACTACGTGAAGTGGAAACTCACTAGAGACTTCCTCTAGTCTGGAGCCACCCCAGAGAAGAACTCTTCTGTCTTCTTGTCCTATAAAAAGAAAACCGCTGCAACTCATTCGGCTCTGCGAGGTTCGTCACGTTGCTCATCCAAAAAAAAGGGGGGAAAAAAAAAAAAAAAAAGATTTTTTTTGGGGGGGGGGGGGGGGCGGGAGTGGGGGCGGAAAAACCCCACCAAAACCACAAAACCAAAACAGCCTAGCCTGGCATCCCCCGGGTGAAGAGGAGCCGCGGCGTGGTGGCCGTGCCGGTGGTTGTGGGGCGGTGAGCGAGGTCCAGCGCGGCTGTTTGATCAAAATTAAGAGCTTTGGTGTGTCTCGGCGGCGCTGCCGGCGCGTCCCTACGGGCTCTGTGAAACTGAGGCTGCGCTACGGGGAAGGGGGAGGCGACGCCGCGACGCCGGCAAATGTTGGATGAGATGGGGATGAACCGGATCGTCCCCCGGAGCCGGAGGCATGGGTGCCGGCGGGCGGCTGGGCACGCTTTGGTGGTGCTTGGTGCTGCTCAGAGGGACAGGCAGGGACCGGCAGCGCTGCCTGCAGGGACGGACGCCGGCCCCGGAGCCTCCCCCATCCAAATTTCCTCACTCCACCGTGCTTTAACGTGGCGGCCTGGCTGCACCGCGGTGGCCCCGGGGCCATCGGCTGCTCTGGTGATGGCTGAGCCTAGGAAAGGAAACCCTCCCCGCTCGCCGTCAGCCCGGAGCCGGGGCGAGGGGTGTTTAGCACCGACACTCATATATTTTTCCAGCTCAGCTGTGGCATCACCGCTCTTCCGTGCCAGCAAGGAGGCCGAAAACGCTCACGGCAGCGGCGCAAGCTTTGATGGTTTGTGAGCGGTGCCAGCGTCCCCGAGGGCTGGCCGTCACCCAACGCTGGCGGGACCGTGGTGGCTTCAACCCAACCCTGCCAACCGGGGCTGGCCCCGGTGGAAACCAAGCGTGCCGAGCCGGTACGGCCGGGGACGTTCAGCCCTTTATGGGGGGGGAACCCGTGAAACTCCTCGGGGTACCTGAGATGCGCTTAGCAGTTTCTTACTGACCTGCGCCCCATCTGCTTCTGTTTTCAAAAGGTCAGTGGAGGAAAGCTGGTTGCAGTAAAGGCCCGCGGGTCTCAGCGCCGGGTCATTTACCTGTCGGAAGCAAGATCCAGGCTCAGCCGAGACTCCCGGATGCCGGCGAGGCACTCGCCACCCTCTCGAGCTGAGTTCTGGGGGGATTTGGGGAGGGGATGCTCATGGATGGGGCAGTGCCGGGGGACTGTGCTGTCAGCACCCTCCCTGCACCATGAGCTGCAGGGTTTTGGGGCGTTGGTGGGGGGATCCCAGTGGGCAGCCGGGACCTGTTTCACCTTTCTCCCCACCTCCTGCACCTTTGCTTGGGCCTGCTGCCAGCTCTGGGGGCTTCTCACCCCCAGGGAGCACGAAATGCCACCCAACTGCTTGGTTAGGGGGGCAAGAGTCACCGGCTCAGCCTGCGCACTGCGGCCAGCTCAGGGGAGGGACCGGCCTCCTTCCTCACCGAGCCCTGCAGCTTCTCCCCGGGGAGGCTGCAAGCCCCAGCCCGCAGTGTCCCACGCAAAACCAATGAGCCGGGAGCTTAACGGCGGCTGAGACAAACTCCAGCAGCTAAAAATGTTGGAGGCACCTCAGTCATGCCCGGGGAGGGTCTCACTGAAGGGCTGGGACTGCGGAAAGGTCCCGTATCCAGCCGTTCCCCGCTCCCCATCCCCAGTTTTCACAGCTCCCTGGGGATGCACGGCTACAAACGGACCCGCCGCCAGCCCACCACGAGGGTTGCAGGTGCTGGAGATGCTCGGCACGTCCCTGCACCCCCCTGGGGACACACGGAACACCCCGGGGCACCGGTGGCCTTGGGCACCAGCACGGTGGCAATGCCAGCAGAGGCAGCCAGACCTTTGCCGCTTCCCCCTTCGGACACCGGTACCCCCAGGGCCAGAGAAGCGAATGCTGAACCCCTGGGAGCTGGCTGACCATGCCGGGAGCGGGGACGGCACGGCACTGACCTGCTCCGAGCACATGGAGTTCATCCCGGGCATCTGCAGCGAGTTCATCTGCATCTGTCCGGCCATGGGGTTCATGTTCTGGACGTTGGTGTTTCCTCCCGCCATGGAGACGGTGATGCTCATGTTGTTGTACATGCCCTGCTGAGCAGGCGCCGGCTGGCTCTGCCCCGCTTGGCTGAATACGCTGAGAGAGAGAAAAAAGCATTACCCGGGTGCACGTGGTGGTGGGAGGCACCTCGGGGTGCGTGCCGAGCCCCTGGGGTGGCCCGAGCCGCGACGGCAGACGGCCTGCCTCTCGGTGAATGCCGAGACCGCCCGCGGCAGAGGGCTGGATGAGCGGATGGGAGCCGTGCCGGACCTTGGGGACAGCGGGAGGGACAGAGAGGCATTAGAGGTGCTGCCTGCAGCGAGGCTTAACCAACGTGGAGGCTGGGAGGAGGGAAGGTGGCCGCTGCGGAGACATCCGCCCTCCGCTCCTGCTGCAGCAGGAGGCTCCTCGGTGTGATGGGGCAGAGCAGGAGAAACACCAGTGCCAAGAGAGGGATCATTACTGGGCTTCGGACTGGATTAAGGGTCAGTCAGATGCAAAGCCCCGGTCTATGTGACACCGAGTTCACCCCTTCACGCTCCTTCCAGTGCCCTCCTCAACACCCGACCATCCCCACTTCTGCTCCAGGCAGGAGGACAGCTCTCCATCGCAAGGCAAGGTGAAACATCCCACCTCCAAGAGAGCTCCCATCTCATCCCACCCAGCCCAGTAACCTCCTGCTCCATCCTGCTTGACAGGACAGGTTAGCTGAGCTACCCGCACAGAGCCAAGACACAAGGCAAGGCAACCCTCAGGTGAGCTTTTGGTTTTTTTCCCCCCCCCCTCCATTTCTGGAGATCTGAAGCTCAAACCTGACTCATGCAAAAAAGGCAACAAGTCTGGTGACTCTTCCCATTTGCTTCCCTACGTCAGAGCTGGACACATCTTATGACGGTCATGCCGTGACCTGGGACCGCCGGTCTTGACTCAATTTCTTGCCATGTCTCCTAAGGCCACTTTCACGAGACATAATTAAGCCACTTTTTTAATTAAAAGCCAAAGACCTGCGTCACGTCTTACTCAACACATGCGCTCGTTCATTTAAACGCTGTGGGCTTCTGGCCGCCTCCGAGCCGAGGCGAAGACGAGGACAGGGGTTGATGGTGACTTCTGGAGGACGTCACGGTAGGAGAACACAGCCTGAGCTCAGCACGTGTCCTCAGCCAGGCGTCATCTATGGGCACCGCCACCCCTGCCAACGCCCTACCAGGGGACCATCGCCTTGGTGTCACCTTGCCACCTTCTCTGCGTGTACGTGTCACCCATGTGCTCCAGGTTATGCCCACCATGATCTTACTTGCTGTTCCCCATGGCTCCTTGCTGCCAAGTCTTCATGTCAGGCGACTGGTAGCCCGGTGTCGGTGGAGCCGGCTGCAGCATGGGGCTTTGCGAAGGCGGGAGCTGGGGTGACATCAAGGGGCTGCTGGGGCTGAGCGACGGAGCAAAGGCAGGTTCGCTTTGCTGACCCATGCCTGGGGAAGGACAGACGGCGTCAGCAGTGCCGAGACCCCCGCCAGCAGCCCTAGTTCCCTCCTTCTCCCTTGCAACCGCTGGCATCGAACCAGAACTATCATCCTTGACTTTCGGTCTCAGGGTCCTTGGCTTTCCTTTCGAGCAGCTGTATTGCTCAAATGCAAACATTTCAGGGATGAAGGAGCAGGCAACCCCCCTCTCAAGCGGTTTCCATCAGCAGGTGTTCCTCTTTAGCATCACACCTGGCTGGAAAACAGCCAGGGAAACGATGAGACGATGCCAAAGGAGGTTCCTGCGGGACTATCGCAGCCACTGAGCAGTTTTCTCTGCTCACCAGTAACGTCCACCTCGCTGTAACCCTAATGCTTGAACGTGAAGACCTTCGAGATGGTGCCCGTCTGCGTGCAACTCTGCACTGGCTCACCCATCTCATAGGAGCTCGGTGCTCACACAAGAGGCGTAAGCTGCCTGCGGCTCGCTTCAGCCATCTCAGCAAGGCTTTGGCCTTTTTCAGAGCATATATATTTAAGAAAGCGCAATTTAGAGGACTGCCTTGCAGTTCAACTTTCAAGGAAAAGGTTAAGGAAATTATTTTCAAGGAAAGAGTTAAAGTTGCACGAATGATAGCCGTTTTTTTGGGGGGGTTTTTTTTTGAGATTCAACCAGAAAAGGTCCCTTGGGAGGTGGAGACCAGAGACCAGACCAGTACACAGACTGGCTGAGATGTCCGGGGATGAAGCCCGGGGTGACAGGTGAGCAGGGCCAGGCTGCAGCATCCTCGGGGGTCTCAGCTCTGCCCTCCGCCTCTCCCTCCCTACCGCTGCACGGCTTTCCAATGCAACCAACTGCTCCACGTACCTGATCCCGAATACTGAAAGATGTTCTGCTGCATCTGGGGGGTCATCCCGGTGCCGAACTGCCCTCCGACGCCACCCATCATCCCCCTGTTCACCATGCTGCTGCGGTTAGCCAGCGCGGCCTCGGGGCTGGACGCCAACGGCGAGAAGGGGCTGGTGGAGGTGGGAGGGTTTCCTGGGGTCGTACCGTAGTTTGGCGGGTAAGGGAACTGCTGGGGCGGTGCTTGGGGCAAGCGAGCGGCTCCGATCTGTACCGGGAGCCCGGCGGAGGGAGGGAGGTTGTTTCCAAAGCTTTGCTGTCTCATCAGGATGGCTCGCTGCTGCATGAGCTGCCGCTGCCGGTGCTGTTGGCTGTAGAGCTCGCGCTGGCGCTGGGCCAGCATCTGGGCGTTGAGGGGAGGCTGCGGGGAAGGAGGGGGGGGATGCCCTAATTATCACCGTTACCCTCTGGTTCTGGCAAACAGCTCAGAGCAACCCCACCGCCCCCGGCGCAAAAGCCACAGGTGC
Source organism: Sagittarius serpentarius (assembly GCA_034782735.1). NCBI lineage: Eukaryota > Metazoa > Chordata > Aves > Accipitriformes > Sagittariidae > Sagittarius > Sagittarius serpentarius. Next base: position 28,557,031 of record JAVKLA010000017.1, on the reverse strand, counting down.
TCCCCTTCCCCAGCTCGGGGTGCCCACCCTCGGTTTGCAAAGAAAGCTGGAAAAACCGAGGAATGCTGTAAATTGGCTCGTTTGCACTGCTGCAGGGCAGAGCAGGTTGGAGATATTAAAGACCAGCCTCTGCACGTGCCGAATCGCCAAGCTCCAGGAGCCGGAGCATCCCCCAAGCCGGGAAAACAGGCTCTCAGTCACCTGGCTGCCACCCACCACCCCTCTCCTCCGCGGGACCCACTTCTTGTGCCCTCACCGGGATGCTCCCACGTGCCAGAGCCCAGGATCCCTGACTTCTACTCTTTTGCTTGCGAGATGTTAAAAAAAAAACCCCCATCCCATGAGCTTTTCCATCACCATGGGCTCGTTCCCCATATGGCCGAGCCAGATGTGTTGGATTTAATCACCTTAAAAAGCCTGACAAAGCCATCAACAGCTGAAATCGGAGCTACAACGGGAACCGTTCAGTCCCCTTCCCTATCACTAATGCTCCCTGTGCCACATTAGGGATGTCACACCGCTTCATGAAAAGGCAAAGGCTTCTCCGAGAAGCGGAATAAAGTCACCAGAACTCGTCTACGCTTTCCAGCTTCTCCTCGTACCCAGCAGATGTTCTATCCACTTTACTAGAAGCCAAACAAGAACTTTAGGGCCTGGGGATTTGCAGGATCATTAAGAAGATTCACTAGAGATTCTGGTATTTAAAGGATGGCATCTATTTCCTAAAGATCCTCCTCAATTAAATGCGTTAGCACATCCTTCTCTAAGCAATAACAGAGTACTTATACCTCAAGCAGGTGGAGGAGCTGGAATAAGGGTCAAGCAAAAGACCCAAAACCCACAGCAGCTCATCTTGCAGCCACCTCTGTGCACGCGGGAGAATATTTCTCTCCCATCAATGACAGAGGGGAGTGAGCCAGGCCGTGCTAACAGGGAGGGCGTGGGGATTAACCCTCCATTTTTCCCAGCCGGAGGACCGTGCCGCATCCCCCTTACCTGCGGCGTGATCTGCTGCTGCATCCCCGCCCGCATGTTGATGCCCACCGGGGAATTGGCTGCAAACTGGTTGAGGATCGCCTGCCGGTTTTGATGGATCAGCTGGAGGGGAGGAGAAAAAAACCAAAAAGCCAGAGAGACCTTCAAAACTCTGATGGAGGAGCTTCCCACCCGTCTGATCCCTTCTGACTGGGATACGCGGGCTGCAGGCAGGACCGAGGGTCCCTCCACCCCCTGCTGCCCGCGGCCCTGGGATGCGGAGGGGGAAGAATTACCTGCTGCTGCCCCTGCAGCCGCTGCTGCAGCTGAAGTCGCAGCTGGTTGGGGGCCGTCGGGGGTCTGTTGAGCGTCTGCCGGGGTTGCATGGCCATGTTGGTGGGGAAAGCGCCGCGGGGCGGCGGAACCTGCACCGGCATGGGTCCGAAGGACGGCTTCTGCCTGACCATGCCGGGGAAGGCGCCGGGGAGGTTGGTGGTGGGAGAGGCGGAGGAGTAAGGCTGGGGGTACATGCCGGGTTTCTGCTCCATCATGAGCGGTGGGGTGGCTTGTTGGGGCTGGAACCGCTCCGTCAGGGCTTCCAGCCCGCCGCCCTGGTGAAGGCAAAGGGGGAGGAAAATATCACTTTGGAGCCCCACTGGCACCCGACCTCTCCCGGGAGAGCTCAGAGGGGATGGAGGACGTGCCTGGCACGGGGCAGCTCGCTCGTAAGGATGCTGCTGCCTGTAACTCTCACCCCCGGGGCCAGGCTCCGGCCCCTGTGAGCGGGAGCACAGCCTTGAGGAGGGCATTAAACACCCGCTCCCTGGGCCTTAGCAAACCTTAGCGGGATGGAAATGATTTCTTCTGGCTTGCTTGGGAGCAAAGACCAAGGCCAGGCTTTTCAGAAGGGCTCAGGGCTCATCTCCCTGGGCTGGTGGGGGGAAGCAGCGGTAGTAGCGGGAGGTGACGCTGCCTTCCTCTGCCTTCCTCTGCCTTCCTCCACCTTCCTCTGCCTCCCTCCGCAGGGTCTGCTAACACTGAGCTGCTCATCTGGGCTCCAGACAGCAGCACGCCTGGCTGGACAGACCCTAAGGCTTGGAGGATTGACCCGAACATGGGAAATAGTTTGTGCTCTCTCTTGCCTTTCCTATTTTTATGCAGCCTCCAAGGCTCGGCTGGAGGAAGAGGGTATGGTGTTTCGGGTCCCCATCTGCCCCAAGAGCACCTCGGACACAGGGCACGGCCAAGGGTGGGAGCCACGGACCCCCGGGACTGGGAGAGCTCCTGGGGAAGCGCGGCTGTGCTCCTGCGCTGCTCATGGACACCCCACGCTAGGAACCCCCGGGAGACGGGACCTTTTGGGCTCTGGTACAGCCATTCCTATACAAATGAGCCATAATACAGCCAGGGGATGATTTCCACGCCAGCAAATCATAAGAAGAAGATATTCTGCGCTGCTCTAGCTTAGCTCAGGCAGAGAAATCTGGCCCTTGAGCTATGAACTCACAGAGAAGTAACTCCTTGGAGCCAGGATCCTTAATCCGAGTCCCACGGATTAAGAGAAAGCTGCACTAAGAGAAACTGGACACACAACCCCCCCTCCCCAAATCCCACTGCCTTTGGGATTTGGTTAGATGGTGCCCATCAAAGGACTGAGGCTTGAAGGCAGGGATGAGGATATGGGAATGGCGGTGGGGAAAACTATATTGCTTAGGATCAATCAAGATGGTGGTGGGGAAAAATAAACTGCTTAAAATAAATTAGGATGGAGCTTATATGGTTCAAGGGCTGGATACCAGGACATAAACCAGCAGCCAGCAATGGCCAGAAACCACAGACCTACTGAAACGAGGCTCTTTTACTCTTCTTTCCCCAAACTACCCAGTTCCCAGCTGCCTCCTGATTAAACTGGGTGCAGGTATCTCCAGCACTCCATCCCACCATGCCTGTGGTAGCACGGAGACGACGGTGCGTTTGGTGAAGTCAGGGGAGGCAAACCCCTACCTGCCAAGAACACATCCTGGAGGGGAACTAGCAACACGTTTTCTTCCCTAAGATGCCTTTATGCTGACGTGTTGTTTCTCTAAAGATGTATTTCAAGCAAATATTTCATGGAACTATTCAAAATATTTCTGAGGTTTAGCTGAAGCCATGGAAAAAGCCCAAGATTCCCATTAACAAAATGATCCCTGGATGGGAGAAAGCTGGGTCGGGCTCCAAACATGAGACAATCCCCGTGAGCCAGGTGCTCCTCGGGAGGGGAAGCGCCGGATCGGCGTGGGGACGTTTGGCAGCGTCGGGTGCCATCCGAGGGCATCTCAATCCAGCGGTCCGATGCTGCTGGAGCCTGTCCGGTGCAGGAAAGGGTTGCTGGGGAGCTGTGCCAGCTGAGTCTGCAAAACCCTTGTGAAAACACTGAGCTGTTGCAGCTGTATCTTTGGCAAGAGCATCTCTGATCCTTTGTACGAGAGAGGCTGAACTCCCTACCCCTAACTGGCAAAAAAAAAAAAAAAAAAAGGCAGGTGGTGATTTTGGAGGCACAGCCTTGAGAAAAGGGACGCGGCAAATACCTAATTCAGGAATGAATTCACTGACAGGTTCCCCAAATCGCTGATGAAAAGATAAACCCTCCCAGTAGCGCAGCGCAAGGCATCCGAGTGGGGCTGCAGGAGATGTGCCGCCTCCAGGCTTAAATGATGCAGGATCAGGCCCAGAGCAGCCAGAGGGATTTGCTCTGAGACTCGTCTTTCTTAGGACATCGCATTTATTAACAGGCTTTCGATTCTGTTCCTTGTTTTGGAAAAAGCTTGCGTGTGAGTGCTACGGGGCACGGAAAAAGAAACCACTCGAAGACAAATCCCAAGGGATCTGTCTCATTTTCCACGTCCCTTGCTAGCCCCCCCCTGCAGCCAGCTTTCTCCCCCTGCCATGCCCTGGTATTTATGAAACCCTGGACCCTTCAGAGGCACCTGCCCCCACGGGTGTCTGCAAACAGGGAGTCTCCACTGGAGCTCAGCGGCAGAAACCAGGGCCCCAGCGCTACCCGAGTAAGACAGCACTACTAAAAGCAAACCTCTTTTTCTTTTTTTTTTTTCCCTGCGGTTCAACCCGCGACAGAAGGGCAGCTGCACTGTAAGCCAATCTTGATAGTAAGGGCTCCGCGGTTTCATACCAGCGAGGCCATTAGATATATTATTAGGCAGCACAACCCAGGCTCAGGAATCCCAGGCTGTGGGATTCCAGCTGGAAGGCTCCTCCGTGCCCTAATCCCCCCGGTAAGGTGGGGAAGCGGGACAGCCTGCCAGCTCTCCCCGTTACATGAGCCGCCCGGGGCCGAAACCGCTCGGCCGCCTCTTTGCCAGGCTGCCGGTTCTCATGGGGGATTGTGTTTGAAAAGCGGAGAAGCGAGATATTGTATTTCACGGGGCTGTTTTCCAGCTTTTTTGGCAGGGGGAGAGAATGGCATGGTGTTAAGTATCGTCTCTGAATCTGATGCGCTCGTGTGTTCCCACTCACATCTGGCCTCCCGTTACCGCCAGATGTTGGAAATCCTCCTCCACGCTCACGTCGAGCCTCAGCATCTGGCCCTATATATGACCTCCAGTAAGTCCCACGAGGGGTTCTCTCTTTACCTGGACAAGTTTGTCGATCCCAAGAGCTCGATCCAACTCGGCCAGCTCCGTCTCGTCTTTGCCGCTGAGGAAGGAGACGAGCTGCTCGAGCAGGGCCTTCTCATCGTTCCGACCCTCCGGCGTGGTGGGAGGACACAGGAGCTCGTCCAGCTGCGAGGTGATGCACTGGCTGCGGAGAGAAGAAGTCAAGAGGAGGCACGTTAAGGTTTAGGAAGCAGGGAGGAGGCTGAGCTGGGAGACGCTCGAGCGACACAGCCCCTGCAGCCGCGGGGACTCGCTCCCACCCCGCTGCATCATGCAAACCCCACGGGATGCAGCCTCGTCCCTGGCTCCGACACCGGCTGAGCCCGCTCAAGCTCAAGCCCCACGCCGAAACCTCTGTAAGGATGAACGTCTCCACAAAACAAAGCCCAAAGAGCGTTTTGGTGAAGTTTGGGAAGAAAACTTCGGTGCTTTTGCAGGCTTTGCTCCCACAGGCGTTTTGGGCAGGACAGCGGGAGGCAGAGCAAAACTTCTGCCGGCACGAAAGTGGGGAGGCTTGGATGGAGCCGGAGCAGCTGGAAGCAAAGCAGCTGAAGGCAAAGGGGAACCTTTGAGCCGCAAAAATAAGATTTCTGCAAAGCTCGCTCAATATTCTTTGGGAATAAGATTAATAGGTAATGAGAGACATTCCAATGACGTGACTAATTGGAGTCAATCGGATTTGCTGGGTCTGACACGATGAAGAGAGCCGTGGCACATCACGCTCGCAGAGAGGCACAAAGGCGAGGGCTCGAACATGCCAGCAGTTCCCAAGCAGCAGACATGTTTATCCTTTTAGCTCCAGATGAGGACCAGATGTACAGTAAGGAACTGAAGCCAAGCTGACCGAGACCGCTGCAGCCAACACACGCAGCCTAATCCAGGGAAAAGAAATACTCGGCGCTGGGATTTCTTAAATTGCAGAGCGGGAGCAGAGAGGGAAGCGGGGAGACAGAGGTGAAAAGCAGGGCTAGTTTCACTCCGTAGCCAAGGTCCCTGCTACTTGCTGCTTTTATCAAACCCAGTTTTTCAGCGCCAAGGCCAGAGGACAAAGTTTGCTGCGCAGACATCGTTCTTGCAGAGGAAGGGGAGGACAGGCTTCTTCTCCGCATTAACAGGCAGCTAGAGGAGAAGCTCGGGTTGGCACTGTCTCTTCAGCCCATGCCGGACCTCCGCATGGACGGCAAAAGTTGGTTTATAAAGAGATCGTGGGGGCAATACGACCTTTGTGTAGTAAACAAACCTCCAGCGAGCCCTGCTTTGCAGCCCAATCCAGCTCGCAGAGCCTTCCCCACGCCTCCTCTCCTCCAGCACCACGCCGTGGGCGGGCTCAGGTGAGTCTCCAGGCAGGTGACGGGGGGGCAGAGAAGATCCTGGACCCCGTGCATCACGTCCCCAGTCATACTGGTTTTGTGTTGCAAAGGTTTTCTATCCACCACAACCCTTCAGGCTTTTTTTAAGGCAAAAACTCGGATTCTGCACCCAGCGAGGACGAGAAATTCAGCTACTTGCAGAGATGGTGTCGAATGCTGCTTGAGGTCTCTGAAAACATCTCCCTGGCATGGCCCGCAAGCGCTGCTCCGAAAGGCTGCAGCTCTCCAGCCTTGCACAGATGTCCTAGACACTTCAGGCATCTCAAACGGCGCGGGGTGTCAGCATTGAGGCAACCGAATCGGGCCCCGGGTGGCATGTTTGACCTTGGGGGATTAGGGGAACACACGCGACCTGGACTTGCTTCGAGGAGCCTTGGACCTGGCCCAAGGTGTCTCTCTTCTGCAGAAGACAAGAGCACTTACGCTTGGGACACGAGAGAGGGGATGCTGTAGTCATCCCACTTTGTCAAGAGGCAAAGGCAGGGGAGGATTTGGGGAACGGGAGAATTTAAAAAGGAAGCTCCTCTTCTTCAGGACAGCCGGTGCTGGGAGATCTGGGCACCATCAGCTCCTTAAACAAGGCCAGGACCTCAGCCCATCTCCAGCTAACATGAAGCTCCCAGCTGGGGAACCTTTACAACTCTCAAAGCAAAAGCTCTGCTGGTTTAATCCTAGCTAAAAATATATTTCTCCGTCCCGTAATATCTGCAGTCCAAAGGCTCTGTCTGCTTGCTCCGACTGCGGTCTCCGTCGGGTGGACAGGCAGCCGCGGGGACCGTGGGCACCTCCCAGGACGAGCGTGCCCTCCCCAGCTGGAGCACACCTGCAGGTCTGGAGGACCGAAGTCCAGAGGCTTTTCCCCAGCAGAACCTCTTCTCTCGGCGGCCGCAGTGGAAGCGGGGTTTTGTAGTTGATCACCATGCCGCTAGATGGAAGTGTTTAGAGCCCACCAAGATGCTGCCGAGGTAGGTCTCACCCATGATGCTCCCATCAGACCTACGGTTACTGAAGACACGAGAGGGAACTGAGCTGGGAACCAGCTTCTTCCAGGGCTCCTTCTGCTCACCACCTCTGGCAGGAACCGCCCGTGCCCGGAGACCCTAATTCAGGAGGAATGGAGGAGGCTCGCCAGGACGAGCAGCCCTCTGCCTCTCTTCTTGCTGTCACCTGGTGGCCCCAGTCCGCGTGCTGGCTCTACTGGTGGCTCCCACCACATCTCCATCGTGTGGGGAGCCCGACCTTGCTGCAGGGACCTGACGGCGCCATGGGAAGTCCCACCACGCAGCATGGTTTTCCTTGCTTTCTGCCCGCTCAGTGCCGAGAAAATCGAGTACTACCTTGTAAAACCCTAACCAGGCTGCGATCTTAAAGCGTGGTTGAAACCGTCGCTCTCAAAGGCAGGGACTGTGCGAGATTTGTTACCTCCACATCTCACCAGGCTTCGGGCAGATGCCGCCGCTCCACCGGTCCGACCCTGTCTCCCGGCACAGGGCTCTGCCCTGAAAACCGCCCGAGGTGTTTTTCCCACCCAAGGACTCACGGGGTGCTGCTGCCAAACGCTTCCCTCCTCGATACCTGCGCAGGTCCCAAGCCTTCCACGCCAACCTGGGTCCTCACTCAATGATCCTGCTGCAAAGGGTGAGCCAGAAGGAAGACCAGCTCCCTTCCTCCCAGCTGCGCTGGCTGGGGAGACAAAAATGTCTACAGCCAGCCAGACTGACTCAGTGCTTGGAGCACAGGGCTGCTGAGTAAGGTAAGGTCATTTTTACCTCATAAGCAGCATTTTACGGAACATTCATAGCTTAAAAAACAGATTGATTTTTCTAGCAGCTCTGCCCTTTGCCAGCTATGCCCTACCGATCTTATCCCAACAAGCTAATGACACCGGCAAGGCTTAAAAGGAAAGTTACTTCCTTGCAGCAAGAGCTCGGGCTGATGTAAATGCTCAGTTAAATGGGGATTTGTTTTATCTCCCAGCTCTTTCAAGCAACAAGAAGCTAAATCTTTCCAGCGCAAGACCCAGATCCAGCTGCAGCAGTGGAGACCACTCAGGCAACTCTCTTCTTAGGCTGAGCAAAGAGCTTTTAGAAATTAATCCAAGTTTAGCCCCGAGAAAAAGATGTTTGGCTCCCGTCTTGCTCAAATACAACTCTTACATGTGCCTTCTTCATGACTGGAAAACAGAGATTGTGCTCATCTGCTAAAGACTTTAATTAATAGAGGAAATTGTGCCTCTCCACAAAGCAGGGCTGGGCTTTGGCAAGAGGATCCATGCAGAGCTCGTCAGTGCTGGCTCTTACACCGGGTACCTGAAGCCCCTCCCCAGGCCGGGGGGAGGATTCACCTCCCATCGCATCAAATCCATCTCCATGAGCACTGCTGCCAGCGCCGCTGCCCCGGCGAGCACTCTGGGGTGCCCCTTGCCTGGCAGGGCACCCACCGCCGAGCTCCACCAGCAGGGCTCGCCACCCTTCTGACCTCCCGTCCCAAAATATCTGACCTGCGGTCTCCTCCAACCCCTTTATAACCAAGGAGTGACGTTGTACTTTGGGCAGGTGATGACCCCTTGCCTGCTCCATGGGGCACGGACCCAACCAAGGTGGTCAGAGGACCGGAGGGGGTTATCTGACCTTGGATTAGAGCTGTGATAATTTTAGCTGAAGCCAAGCACGTGGGGACTGCAAAGAGCTGCGATCACGTGAAAAGACAAAACTGTCCTGTGGTTCTCCAGATCCCACCACTGCTCCCGGCAAGCAGGGATGCTGGAGAACACCAACCCAGATATTGGCACTGGCAAGGGACAGCGGGGACTTGCAGCGTCCTTGACTCTGCCATGGATATACGGGGTTGTTCAGGTCCAGACGCACCCTGGACGTCTCCTCGCAACCCACCTTCCTCGTCTACTCACACGCTTGTCCCTAGAGAGATAACAGATGTCATCTCTCGCACCGTAGCACCCTACACAACCCAGGTCCCAGCACTTCTACGGCACCAGCAGTAACCACCACGACCGTACGGCGATGGGCAGTCGTGCTCGTCCCAGCCTGCGCTTGCCGGGTTTCCAGGCAGGCAGCAAAGCAAAGCCACGTCTCTTTGACCCAGGCAGCTATTGCCAGGATATCCCGATGTTCCCCTGGGAGAGGTCGGGAAGCCGCCAGCCCCACGGTACTTACTCTTCAGGTTTATTCAGCGCGCCTCGATTCATGGCTGCCATGCTGTTATCTGTCCAGGGGATCTGCTCCCCCATTCCCGGCTGTCCAAACTGGTGATCCGGCACCCCCATCTCCAGTTCAGGCATTCCTGGGGGGAAAAGCAGGATGAGGGGAGGAAAGGTTAGTGCGTGGGCAGGGCTCGGGCACTGCCGGGGTGACTGGGCAAGTTCAGAGCAACGGGACGCCAACGGTGTCCGAAAACATCCCTAAAAGGGATGCCAAGATTCACCAGTTCAGGCTCTTTTCAACCCAAAGTTACAGACACCAAGTGTGGTTTCCTAACCATTAATTATAAGCACGAGCTTCTGGGTGAAAATCTATGCAGATACTGCACATACAGCAGATATATATGACCCTGCGTACCCAGTACGTGCAAATGCTATTAAAATGTTCCCCTTTTCAGCACATTTCTAGCAAGATTTTCAAAATTTAGTCAATTTAGAGGGTTTCTTCTTGAAGGCAAATTGTTACTACTGAAGTTTTTAGCTTAAAAAATAGCCCACACCCATTAGCATCTTCTGCCTCTCTTCTGGAGAAAAGTTAATTTGCACAGGGAAAGAAGCCAACGCAATTAAATTAAGTTGTAGCAGAACTTGGAGCCCAAGCCCAGGACAGAGAGATTTATGAGGCTGGAGACTTTACATCATCCCATTTGAAACAGGAATTGGGATTGAAGATCAAATGGCATCTCAGCTGAACCAGCCCGTGGAGATCCAGGGAGATGGAAACCGGAGGGGTAAGCACATTCCTGGCTGGGGTGGCATCTCTGCCACATCGGGATGTGTTATCGGTGGCTGCCTCTATGCCAAAACGCCCGAGTCTCTAAAAGAAGTGCTGATGAAGGCAGCTGCTGAAGATGAAAATCTCTCTTCTTTTAACCAAGCTCAGCTGTGCTGATGCTCTTCCCACTAAAATACGTTATTTCCTTGAAAATGTCTGTGGTTACCCAGTGCCTGGTGTCTTCGCTGTTGTCGCAAGGAGCCACCAGCTTCACGTGCCACCCGGACCGTGGGGTTTGTTTCAACAAAGAGAAAATAAGAGTCCTAAGAGGAGGGAAGGGAAGGAGGTCCGGCTCGGGGATGCTCGGTGTCCCAGCGCACGCATCGGCACGGCGGCTCCAACCAAGCGCTCCTCTACTTCTCAAACTTTCTTAAAAAACACCTACACCAGCTACCAGGAAGACAATTCACTCTATCCCAAAACCAGGACAAGGTTGCTTGGCAAAGGGTGGATCCCGGCGGTGCCAGCGGCAGCTCCAGCCGGGCCGGGGAGGCTGGTGGCACAGTTGCAGCGCAGCCCGTCTCCAATCCTTCCTCGACTCACCCAAAAATGGTCCCCAGGCTCACTGATGCTGACGATCGTGGATTTTCCCAAGCAGAGCATAATTTACCGGGGTGTGGGTGACCCTCCTTGAGGCAGCCAGACCTGGCCATGGCTTAACAGGTATCAGGACAGGATGTAAAATAATAATAACAATAATATTATATAGCTGCGACTGCTACGACGACACAATGTGCGGGGCTGATTTCTGCCTCCCCTCCTGGCGGCGACTCGGGGGAGGATGAAAGCTCTCGTGTGATGCTCTCCTTCTCAAGAGAAGCTGCCCCAACCAAGAGCTTCACGTGATTCAGAGGGAGCGGTTGTGTGCAGGACTATCCAGGGTTGCAGTCAGTACCGGCCACGCGCATCCTGCATCCGTGGGCTGGTGGGGAGCGTGGCAGTCCCACCCCGCGAGCGGGGCCGGAGCTGTGCTCCGAGGCAAATGGCGTGCAGGGTGCAGGGCTGGTGCTGTCCTGGAGCCTGGCCACCATCAGTGAGGGGACAGCGGATGAATGCGGCAGCAATTCTAGTCCCACGCTACCGTCACGAGAAGATGAGATCTGGGTTATTTGCTTTCTGTACCCGCAGTCAAGCTGTTGTACAGCCCCAGTGCACGGCGGTAAGCAAAGTCCTTCTTCCAGATCATGTTTAGCATTGCTTGGTGCATTGAGGGAAGCATCAAGGGAGGCAGAGGACGGCAGAGAAGCAGCATCCGCAACCCTCCGGAGCCCAGGCTGCCAAAGTGGCTCACAGCAAGGTCTGTCTGCAGTGCTTTGCCGTCGGTGATTTCAGCAGGGTGAGATGAAACCGTTGCTTTTGCAGCTCTTCTCCCGACACACCAGCCGCGCGCCGGGTCCCGTGGAAATTAAACCTCGACCAGTGCCAGGGGAGCCTGAGCTGCTGTCTCCGCTTGGGCGAGGGGATGCAGCCTCCTCTGACTGCCCCCCTGGGAGCTGGGATGGACAGAAAGGTCTTTCTTTCGCCTGAAACTATACTGACGCAAAAAGAGAGAAAAGAATAAGCACAGCTTGGAAGCTCGCTGCTTGTGAGAAGCCGGTGGTGAACAGCGATGCTCGAGCTCCACCCTGCAATGCCTTTTCTCCCACGGGACTCCCTGGAAAGCCTTAGCGTGACCTGGAGAAGGTGGAGAGGAGCGGATACCTGCGGCTGTACGTACCTGTGTCGGGTGGGAAGGGGTTTGGTGCGGTCACCGTGCCCCTGCCCTGCTGGGATGGCCCGCGGGCGTGCGGGCTGCTGCTGTTGCTCGAAGGACAAGGAACCGGCCTCAGCTGCGCTGGCTCCAGGGGGTCGCAGAACTCGAACGGGGTCCGACCAGCCTGCACGCCCTGCCCGCTGTTCATCGCTAGAGATTCATTAAATTATTAAAAGAAAAAAAAAAAAAAGCACAAGTCAGATCTCTTCCCAAGGCTTGTTGCAAGATCACCAGCGCTCGGCAGATTCCTTGCCCTGCCAGGAAGGGACCCGGCGTCGGTAAGTCTGGGGGGTGAGAAGGGGGTCGTGGTGGGATGTCACCGCGCCTAAAGCTGAAAGTTCGGTCCCGTGTGTGGCTTGGTCACCTGCAGCCACCCTGGGGGAGGCACCGAGGGTGACAACAGCCCCTGGGCAGCACCACAGCTCCCTCGTGCTGTACCATGCTGTGTGAAAGTAAGGGGATCCGGGAGACAGGCTGGCACCCAAAACCCAGTAGCTGGAGCTTAAAATAATCAGCTGGGAATAAAAATTAAAAATAATCGACTGGACGTAAGAAAGGCAGGGGGGATGGGAGTTGCTTCCGTCTAACCTATACAGACAGGGTTTGAACACTGCTAAAAGGAGTGTATCAGGACCACAGTGAATTATAAAAGCCGAAGTGCAGCTCTCTTGCTCGATGTAGCCACATCGGCCGGGCTCTGTTCCCCCCGGGAATGACCCTGGCGCTGGAGCCGTGCCCCCCTTATGCCTAGCCGCTAGAGAGGAGCCTCACCAGCGACGCTCCCCATGCTGCCTTCCTGCTTGTGCAGCTCTCATCTATCACCTGCTGGCTTTAAATCAATTAAAATGATGTCCTTAGGCCTCACGTTATTCAAATTTCTATTTAGATAGGGGTTTTGCAAGTTCAGCTGCAGTTTGCCATCAGGGAGCACATCTCAAATGCTCGTGTTGAACTTGCAAGTCGGTGGCCACCAGCCGTGGCTGTTGGCAACCCCTCTCCCAGCCAGCAGCATCTCTAAATCCTCGGGGACCGGCGTAGGGGTGCACCGCCGCCACCCCGCACGAGTTAAAACCCGACGGCAGCGCCTTCAGCGAGGCTCGCGGTGGATCCCCTCGGCGGTAACTGCTGGTTTAGACGCTGTAACCCAGGAGGGCAGCAAGCCGGCATTTCCAGCGCTCGCACTGCAGCCCCTGCCGCAAACATGCTCACCCTCCTCCCCGCTCTAACGCGGATGCGGGATTCCCTTTCCTCCAAAGGCAATAAGCTCTGCTCTTAATTATGTCAGAGCATTACAAGTGTCCCTGCCGCTGAAGGTACCAACCGTCTCAGCCCTGGGGACGAGAGGCTCCTCGGCAAGGAACTAAGGCTTGAGCGATAAGCCTAATGATGAATTGAGCTCGGAGGTGATGGGTGAGTCGGTCCACGGCTACAGCTATGGGGCTGACAGCTCCTTTTCACCTTCCAGACATTTCCCCGATGGAGGGGAGGCACAGCATGGCTTCCCGATGCCTCCGGGCTCAATGCAGCCGTCACTCATCCCCTTTCCAGCATCCATCCCTTACGCCCTGCCCTGTACATCTTCTCTTAGCTGATACTCCAATTTATGAGACCCCAAAGTCTTCCCCTACGATTTATCACAGGCAGGGCGATGTTTCAGCCCAAAGCACTTTGCTCCAGAGCCTGCTTGTGGCTTGCAGAGGGTTTTTTGGGGGGAGGTTAGAGACCCGCAAAGCCATTGCTCCGCAGCACGATGCTGCGCTGCCCTCGGAGGGTCCCCCCTGAGAGCCCACTGCAAACCCAGCCTTCCAGGTGAGCTTCACCCCACTTCACAGCACGGTTTTGGCTGTGCTCGCACCACCGTGTTGCTTTTCCTTCTGCTACGATGCTCCTACCCTTTTAAAGGCTCCACTTCTGCAACCCGAGTCCTCCAAAAATATCCCAGCCCTGCCTGCCAGAGCTGCCTCGCAGGCTTCTTGCTGGGCTGGGACCCAAAACCTCCTCATCTGCATTTGCTGAATAAGTAACAGGAGGATTATCCCTCTCTGAGTAGGATGTGGACCAGCAGCTAACTGGTTTATACTGGGCCCTGTCCTGCTGCTCACTCTTCCTTCCCTCTGCTCTAGAAGCTGCACTTCAGCATTCAAGACTCAGCATGATTTGCAGCGGCAGCGATATGGGAGATGCAACAGATATAATTATATCCATGAAAAATCAAGTGCGGGACAAGAAAAGCCCCACGGGGCCAGGACCGGGGCCGGGACCAGGACTGGGACTGGGACTGGGACTGGCACACTGCCCCAGGGATGCCGCGGTACCAAATGGGACAGGCAAGCATCCCTCGTGCCGCGGGGCTTGGCGCTGGCACAGGGCCATCCCACCATGGCAAGCGCGTGGCGTGGGCTCTGAGCAAGCACGCTGCGATGGCGGGAGCCGCTGGGTGCAGGTATTTGAGCAAATTTATGCTGCAGTTGGGAAAAGCCTGCTTTCCCCATGGCGGATACGGGTGGTTTGCTGGGAAGAGCTGTGCCTCTGTTACCACCCAGCCTGGGGAAGCCCATCCCGAGGAGCCCCAGCTTGAGCCTCCGGCCGTGGGGTCCATGTATGCCTTTGCTACGTTAACACCCTGAATTTATTATTTGCCTGCAGGCTCCTTCAGGAGACAAATCCTCGTTTTTTCTTTGGTAAAACTGCTCACTTTGGAAAAAAATCAGGTCTTTTGTTTTTTCTTGTTGCCTAAAAAAAAGGTCCTGATGCTGCACCTGAGTGTATTAAGTCTCAAACCCCTGTCTGGAAGCAACAGCGCTGCTTTGAAACCTCAAAGACCTCTGGCTGAGCCTGCCTGCTCCCTTGTGACCAAGCACACGTCTCGGAGGGACCGTCTTATTCACGTCACGGCTGTTTGCAGGGGGACCGCTGGGCTCACCGCCACCAGCCTTGCACCAGCCTGCAAAGCCCGGGTCCCCCTGAGCATCACCGCGGCCAGATCCAGGACGGTGGTACTCCAGCGGAGCCGGTGATGGAGAAGACCCTCCCCTCCTACCCCCCGGCAGGGACCCGGTTTGTGGGGCGAGCGCCGACATTCCCTGGGGGCGGACACGTACGATTGAGTCCCGTGGGGGCTCTGGCAGCGGTGCTGGGCTGCAGGGGGGCTGCCAGCATCTCCGGTTTGACGGCGACGCCGGTCACGCCGCTCTCGCTTCTCTCCGGTCCACACAAGCCGGGCAGCTGAGCCGCCTTCTCCAGCGAGGGCAGGAGCTGGTCCAGCTGCTCCAGTTCGGCAGCAAACTAAGGAAGGGGGGGGGGGGGGAAATCACAGGTGGGTGATTCAGCCCAAACATAGCACTGAGTGCTTTTGTCACATGCACGTAGCCCCCCCAACGCTGCTCCCCCTGTCCCTTCGCTTGCTGAAACACCGAGCATCTCACACGGATAGAGAACCAGCCCCGCATCCCTTTGCCTGGCTAGATGAAGACCCTGGGGGGACAAGGACTGTCCCCCGCCACACATGGGTCCCCACCCCGGAGCCCGGTCCTTGGCAGCAGCTTCGAGCTGCTCACGCGCTGCAATTAGCATAATTATTAACGGTATATATAACCTCCAGCTATTTAAAACGGGAGATAATTTGCTTTGTTAATATACATATGCTTACGCTGAAATTATAATAATAAAAAAATGGTCTTTTCCAAGAAACAGAAGTGACTTCTTGGAACAAGTGTCCAAAGCTGACGCCGGCCTCAGGCATGTATTTACCCTCAATGGGGTAGTAAAATATCATTCAGCTTTTCCAGCCTTCATCATGGCTGAGAGTGCAAGAGTAGATGTTTAGCCCGGGGACTCCAATAAATGGGAAAGTTACTGGGAAAGGGATTTGCACCAGTGGCTGTAACAGCGGCGCTGTAAAGCAGCAGGTTGGGATTAAAGGGGCTGAGATAAATGAGCTTTGGCTAAAAAGAAGAATATCTCAAGGGAAGCTAAATGCTTTAAAATCTGAGGACGCATACCACTTCCAGAAGAACCCCCCCACCGGCGTTCGGGAAAGCCTGGCCATTATCACGAGGTAATTAATAGACAAGTTGATAGCACTAGGGAAAATCGTTGTATTTGACAGAGGGAATGATGCTCCGGTCTGGAGAAGATGGGAGAAATCTGGCAGGAACCTGGACCCTGGCTTCGAGGAGAGGCTGTGCCATCAGCCCGTACGCGAGGCTGCAGCCGACAGCCCCTGCCCGTGATAAATAGCTGGGAGGCTGCTTGCTTTGGGCATCCCTGGGATGCCTCCGCACTTCCCCGGCTGACGGAGCAGCGTTAAAGACCTCTCACCAAGGTGACAGCTTTGTCCCTTGCCAGAAGACATCATGGGAAGCTTCTCCCTAAATCCTAGCTGGAAATCCTTCAACTCTCAGATAAAATCCTCCAAACCGGTGGCAATCCCAGTCGCCACTGCAGCTGCCTCCAGTTTCATCTCCACGAAGCACAGGTCGGCGCATCGCGAGGACAAGGCCCGGGGCGGCTGCGGGAAGCCCGACCTTGGGATGGACCCTCCAACAACGCTGGCTCCATTGAAACCCCAAGCCCAGACCCCGCTCACGCTCCCCGCCATGGCAGAGATTTCCTTCCTGACCTTCACCGCTCTTTTTTCCCCTTTCCTACAGTCTCGTGATAGCACCTGGGTAGATGAATTGGTATTTTTAATATACATGACAGGGCATGTGCTTTTTTTTTCCTCTACAGTGGCATTTTGTGAATTAAATGATATTTAGACAACGCTGATGATGAAAAGTGCACCACAAGCAGCAGGCGTCAATATTACAATTTATAACGGACTAACCAGTCTTTTTCTTTTCCCCCGTATCCTTTCCATCAAATCCTAACCCCAGAGCCCTGAGAAGCAGACTATCCTAAACCCAGGCTCACAGAGAGAATTAAACTCAGCAAATTCAAGTCCGGCAGCAGAAGTTTGCATGTCTCAACTCTTCCAAAAAAGGTAATTTCTCAACCAAGCAGAATTTCTTTAAAGCTCAAGTTTGCAAAAGAAAGAGAGCTGAAGCAAATGGGAGACATCCACGATACGGCAGGAACACATCTCCTTAACTCCATCTCCTCCTGCAGGGAGATCATTTTGAAGGCAGAGGGAGAAGAAGGGCACAGAGGCAGCTGTGGGCACCCAAAATGGACGTTAAGCGGAGATAAAACCGGAGCAGTGAAGTTCTTGCATAGCTCGTTGGGTTTGTGAAGAGGTTGGAGGATGGAGAGGAGGGAATGAAGGACACGTGGTGGGAGCAGGGTGCTTATCAGTTGTTTTCTGGAGCACCCGAATTTGCACCTGGAATCTGTGCCTACTTCAACGAGTATTTTATTTCTTCTCCATGGCTAGAAAATGAACGGTGCTGGAGGGCTGGAGCAGCTCAGGCCATCCAGGCTTGCTTGGAGAAGGCTCAGATCTCCATGACCTATTTCTGTCCCCAAATGGGTGAGAAAACCCACGGCGTGAGGGATGGAGGCTCAGGGTGGCTGAATATTTTTGAACAGCTTCTTCTTCCCCAAACCTCCGGCTCCTGGCAGAAACAAGGTTCTAAAACCAGAGCCAACCCGAAAGCGAACCAAGGGACAGCATCTCATCTCTGCCCTTCGTCCCTCGCCCAGCTGCCTCGTAGGATGCCCCACACGTGAAATCAGCTCGACGAGGAGGACGGAGATGCTTCCAGGTGGTACCCACCCAGCCAACCCTCATCCTTGGCTGGATCTTCCCGTGGAGTGGAGGCACTTCTCCCAAGCCACTTGGGCAATGAAATTCTTGCATGAATTAAATAATCCCACGATTTTATTGCAAACTTCAGATCATTTGAATTTTCTGTGGAGCCCTGGTTCCTGGAGGCAGCTATTTCCATAAGGATCTCCAGTTCTCTGTCATCGCTCCTCTTTTTTCCTTCTTTTCGAGAAGGATTCTACCCTGCTTGTGAAAACAGGCTGAAATGTAGATTCAGAAACCAAAAAGCAAATGAAAAAGAAGGTAAAACTTCATTTTTCGTGGAATGACAGAACGGTTTGGGTTGGAAGGGATCTTCAAAGACCATCCAGTCCAACCCCCTGCCATAGGCAGGGACGCCTTCCAGCAGATCAGGTTGCTCAAAGCCCCGTCCAACCCAGCCTTGAACACTTCCAATGATGGGGCACCCATGACGTCTCTCTGGACTCCACCTCCACGCGTGCGGACGGTGGAGGGGGCTGAGCGCTCCCACGTGCAGGCAGCGCTGCCTCCTCCCCAGCATCCTGCTCACGGGCAGATATAAGACAATCTGAAGAAAAGTTTCCTCTTCACCGAGTCGAAGTTGAGCTCACGCCTTGAAGCACAAGGATGAAGAGCCCTCCCAAAACCTTGCTTATTATTTTCCTTTCATTTTTTTTTAACTCTTCTAATTCCTGTTAGCTCTTTCCCAAGCCCTACCCAAATATTTTTTGTTCTCTCCCCATGAACAGGTGGCTCCGAGCAAACCCGGGGCATTTCCATAGGATAAATCTGGAAAGGAGCTTATTCCTTCGAGGCTGAAGGTGAGCTGCAGAGCCTGCCCCACAATTAATGTTGCTCCTAAGTGGCATTTCGATTCTTAAAATAAACACATAAGAAAACAAAAATCTCGCAAGTGCTAGGTTTTATTTGAAATGGCAGCTCCCTCTCCCCACGCGCCACCAAAGCAGCTTGTAACAGAAAACACGTGGAAATGAAACTCTGTCCTTAGCTGCTGAGCAGTGAAGCGTTGTTCACTCCTCAGAAAATGCATTTTAAGACTCCACAAACCCTCTCCAGCCTCTTTTATTAACTCTTTGGAAGCACTCAGTACGGTCCAACATATAATCCTCACGCTCTCCAGCTGCCTGGGGAGGGATACTTGGAACTGAAAAGCCACGAAGGAGCTTCAAAAATGCTCGGCTGCTTCCAGCAGCGCAGGAGAGGGGCTTATAAACACATCCAGGCTCGAGCCATCCAAGCTCTGTGCGCCTGTTTGCGAGCACAGCACAATCAGCTAGCACAGCCTCATTTAATTAATAGGGCTTTCTGCCCTCTCCAAAGGATGGAGTACCTGGAACCATCATGGACGGTTAGCAAAGTGCCTGCCTGCATCCCCAGCCGGCGAGTGAATCCGGCACGTGGATGTCTGGGAGATGAGGCAAGCAAAGCTCTTCCCGTGCCCCGGTATTTTGCCTGATTTCGGCTACAACCGCGCTCCCCGACACGCTCCCAGCTTCCTGGGGGCAGACTGGGGCGGCTCCGTACAAAAGTCCATGCCTTTTGCAGGAGCACCGCGGTGGGGACCTGGCTCACTGGTGGGTACTGGTGGGTACCAGGTTCACTGCCCACCCGCGGGCTCCCACGTGCCTCCCAAAATAAGCACGTCTTGCCTTGGCTCTTCCTCATCCAGAGGCACATTCATCTAGATGACGGATCTCAAATGGGAGATGACGGGGGAGGACCTACCACCCAGCAAGCAGATGACACCAGGAAAGTACATTATAGAAAGAGGTAAGGAGTTCCATTCCCAGTCGCCTATAGGATAACCGACCGCGACTCCCAAGCCAACTGAGCCCTTAACCTTTTTAAGAGACTTATGGTGCATTTGTCATTCCAGGCTCTCCGCGCGCTCTGTTATTCATCCCGTATCTCCGAACGCCGGCAGCCTTATTTGCTGCAGTCAGTAAGCAGGCGGTCAGCCCTCCTCTTCACGTCAGCCGCTCTCTTCTCTTTGCTTAAAAAGGATTAAGCGGCCTTATCCATGTTACCATCTCCCCTGGCTTTCAAAAATAAGAAACCTCTTCTATTCATAGCTGCGTGTAATGAATATTTATACACCCAAATCTCTATTGCAGAGATCTGTCACTGGATTATTCAATTTAATAATACTTTTAGGATTACTAAAAGCCCGTATAATTGCTAATCTCAGCCAACAAGAGGGCAAGGGATTGAGAATTCCCTGGGACACGAGCCCTGAATGTGCCCAGAGATGCAGAATTAAGAACCTTTTTGCATGGCAACACCCACGTGGTCTTCTCCTCACTCAAGCCCACCACCTGCCAGGTTTCTTTCTTATTTTTATACACCTCGGTAAAGTTTCTCCCTTCTTTTCAAGGCACCATTGCCTTGAAGATCTGAGCTGCCAAATCGTGAAGCATCTGGACAAAATGGGATAGCACTGGTGCTGGAAAAGGTGGCACCAGGGCTGGAGAAGGTGACACCAGCGCTGGAGAAGGTGGCACCAGCGCAGAAGGCTGTGGCAGCCACAGGACATCTCCCTACACTTCTCCCAGCCCCACTGCCTTGCTGCGAGGGGAGCACACCAGCAGGTTTGGGGGGAAACTGCCCCCAACACACGACTCGTCAAGAGCATCCCACCAGCACGGACGCAGATGGGTCAACTCACCTGGCCCTGCGTCTCCAGCTTGACCTCCTCCGCGGCGGGAGGTTTGGCCAGCGGCACTGGGGCCGTGTTACAGGGCTCCATCTGCTCCGTCTTCTCCACCTTCACCTTCACATCATCCAGGCTCAGCGCTGGGGCTGCAGCAAGCTCCTTCTCATCCTTGTCCAGCAGATAGCGCAGGAGCTGGTGGTCCTTGACATCTTTTTTCTTCAGCGTGTCCGGCTCTAGTTTGATGTCCGGGGTGCCCGGCAGCTGGCTCGGAGCCGTGGGGGTGGTGGCAGGGTTTGGGGCGTTCTCCTTCTTCTCGTGCTCCATGGCCAGGGTGGTAATATCGGAAGGGCTGCCCTCCTGAAGGAGTCTATGCAAAATCTTGTGCCGCTCGGTCAGTGAGCTATGGGAGGAAGGGCAGGTGCTGCTGGGAGGGTTGCCGGAGGCCAAGGTGCCAGCGGTGCCCGCACAGGCTAACGAATCTTTGCAGCTCGTGTCCGCGTCGGCGTGTCGAAGCTGCTGCTCCGCCGTGGTGGCCAGGAGCTGGACCAGCTTATGGCTGGTGGCTTGGGAGCACTTGCTGTCCCCCTCCGAGAGCCTGTCACCGGCGTGCAGCATGCCCGAGTCCAGCGGTTTGCCATCCCCCGAACCGCCATCCGACTGGATCATCTCACTCAGGATGGAGGCGATCTCTTTGCTGTCCTTCGACTCTGCTTTCATGGGCTGCATGGCGAGGCGGCCGGGCGAGCTCTGGGAGCTGAGCTGTCTCAGCACGGGGGGTGGCGTGGAGTAGCCCACTGGCGTGCTGGGACCTTCGGTCAGCCCCTGCATAGAGTTTATGGGAGCGTTGGGAAAGGGTCTGGTGCCACCGGTGCCACAGCCGCCCCCGCTGCCGCTGTTGGCCATGCCCACGGGGGAGTGCATGGTGGGCATGGTGGGTGAGAAGGGATTGCTGGGCACCCTGGGTCTGGGCACCAGCCCTGGGCTGACCCGATGCCTCGGAGACATGAACTGCGGTGGGGTAATCCCTGGACTATTCATGGGGGAGCTACTGAGGTTCAAAGTGTGGTTACTGTTCTGGGGACCGGCTTGTCCCTGGCTTAAGGCAACGTTGGCTCCTATCTGGTTCCCAGGTGAACATCCAAAGCTGGTTTGGCTGGTGCTGGAGTTGCTGTTGTGGAGGCCGGCGCCTGGCTGCTGGTTCACGTTGGTGGCCAACATGCTGCCGTTGGAGGGAGGGATGGAGGGTGGCAGGGCCATGCCTTGCCCCGGGGAGATGCTGGGGTTCAGCGAGGGGCTGACCCGGGGAAGGGACATAGCGGAGTTAGTGTTCTCCTGGGGTGAGAGCATGCCGTGATCCCTGCGGGAGACAAAAAGGAGAGGAAAAGTCACAAGAGGCTTTCCCCAAACCTTTAGTGTCGCTCAGGCAGCTCCTGCCCCCAGTCCGCGCTGCAGAGCTCCGAAGCCTGGAGAGCAGCAGCTCGCAAGCTCTGGTGGTCCCAGCCTTCCCATCTCCACCAGCGCTTCTGGATCCATTTCAGTCGCATGGATGGAGTGCAGCAGCTTTAGCATCTCTCCAGAAACGTGACTGCTCAGGATCAGGGCTGCTCACCAGCTAAACCCCAAAGGCATCACGTTCTCTGGGTCTTATGCTCCCACACGGTTGGAGGATGACCATGCTCCAACAGCATTCCCCTCCGCCCCAGCCCCCTTGCATTTCTCCAGAATGACCCAGGTCAACAGCCTCACCTCTCCCTGTCCTGCCAGTTTGTCAGAGCCTCTCCCTCCCCAAATATTTTAAGTTCTCCAGGGCAAGGCAGAAATGCGAGGCACGTCTATAAACCTCCACCTGAACTCCCGGGGCCACCTCTTTGCAAAACAAGAATAATCAAGATCAACAGAGCTGCCATCATGCTGGTTTTCAGCCTCGGATTCCCCACGGGGATCACATCTCCAAACCAGCACCGCAGACCACCAGTGGATCCTCCTTCCACTGTGGGGAAGGCAACTTGACTGCCCACCCAGGCGCTGGCACAGCTCGGCAGCGGCAGGGTGGGGACGTACCTGTCGATGACGTGGATGCCCATGATGAAGGGCTGCATCTCTGGGCTGGAGGGGTAGCAGAGCTTACACTTGGTGTGGGCACTAAGCACCGTCCCGTCACTCAGGGTGAATCGGTACGAGGGGCTGAAGGCCGTGCCACGTGTCATCACTGAAGGAGACAACCAGGAACACATCAGCACCCTTAGAAACTCAAGCCAGAACCTGCAACACCCTACAAGCACCAGGAGGAGGAGGGAGGGAGCAGAGGAGAGGGAGAATCCGCCTGGGACAACCACCTTCCCAGCAAACAAAACCACACGCTGCATGTTGGCTAACCCCATAGACCCAGAAAATCAGAGGAGTACGAATAACCATGGCGGCACAGAAATCCTCCCAGCTGCTTCTCCAGCTCCAAACCCGTGTCCTCCAGTGGGTAAATCTAAATCTCAGCACCGTCCTTGAGTGCTCAGAGCTTCCGACGGTGCAATCGCTCGGTCCCCGGCGTACAACACACAAGCTGATGAAGCCCAGCCCGGCTGGGAAGGTGCAGCAGGATGCTGCCGCTGCAACCCTGGCAGAGCTACAGGCTCTCCGGAGGCTCAGTGACCTCCTGCCCCTACGTCCTGCTTTCCCCACATCCCTGTTGTGAGCATCCTCGCCGACACAGCAAAGATGCTGACAAAAGAGCCGACAGAGCAAAGATGCTGACAAAAGAGCTCCCCTCTCTTCTGCTTAGACACTGGGGATGGGGTTTGTGGATGAAACAGGAAAAAAAAAATTGAAATAATCATATTTAGCTCCTATTTGTCTCAATTCTGTATTTCCTGAAAGGTGAGATGGAACCTCCCAGCTGGAGGAGCTCCTCCAGCATTCCTCAGCCCTTTCCCCTCTCTCTTCGGCACTTTGTGATTATTATTGCAGCATTTATTTTTCCAGAAAGCATTTATCCAGCAAGGAGGACCGTGCCCCGGCTTCTCCTTGCAGCTCCCGCTGCTCAGCAGGAGAGCACGCCAGCGAGGAAGAGGAGTCGGTTACCTTCTTGAAAGAGCTGTTTGGCGTAAGATGGCTCTCTGCCCTGCGGCTGGAAGAAAGCGTAGATGCATTTCCGCACTAAATCCTCCCAGCCTGTCCTGCCGGCGGCTCTCAGGGAACTGGTATCAATGGAGATGATTTTACCTGGGCGGAGAGAGAGAAGCCACCTTCATCAAGCACAGCATGAGAAGTCCCTCAGCACAAACAGGTCCATAAATGTGGAAAATGAAGCCACGTCCCGTTTGCGTCAGGCAGCAGCGGCAGGAGCTCGCAATGAGGTCCTCCAGAAGGAGGTGGAGGTTCAAAGAGTTTGCTCTGGAGCACGCACCAACCTCTACGCACACCTTGGCCAGGCGAAAGGGATGTGCAACCCAACAAGAAGCACCTTCGTGCAAAGGGACCCATGCTGCTCCGGGGCTGGGGTCCCCAGATTCACGCCCTCACCCAGTGGGACACCCTGCCAGCCACCTTGCCCATACCAGGAGGTCCTCCAAGAGGAGCTGCTGCCTGCTTTCTCCCTCGACATGAAATGCCAGGCAGCTTTGCCAGCTGTTTTACAGCCGTGGCAGGGAGCAGCGAGCAGAGAAAACATTCATTAAGGATTTTCAGGCTGCAGGGAAGTGCAGGGTGATGATTCCCAGAAAGAAGGTCACCAGAACAGCTAGAAAGTAATATCTGGCTGAGAGCAAACCCAAATGTGAAAGGTGGTGACTGTGTCATTCCCATCCATCAGCAACCTCAACAGCCCCCGGGATCCAACGGAGCCGAGAGGTGCTGCGTGCAGGGCGTGGGTCTGGCGTATTGGATCAGTTGAGGTGTAAACTCAGCTGAGGTGCCTCCAGTTGAGGTGTCAACCACATCGGTCCTAGCAGGCAGCGCTCCCATTTGAAAAGGACAGGACCATGCTCATGCTACGGGGTCCTGCACTGCACCGCTGGCCTCTGAACCCCAGGGACAACAACTCCTCCGGAGCCAGGACTTGCTGGCATCGCTGGGACGTTACCTGTGGTGTCTTGCTTGGTCACGAAGGATTCAGAAGGGGTGACGGCTGCCGGTCGAGGTAATCGTCTCGCGATGCATATCAGACATGACTGGAAATCTGCCAAAGCAGAAGGAGAAGGGACCGAGAACATGAAAATCAGATGTTAGAACCACCACTTGCAATTTAAACTTTTAATTACAATACCACTGCGGCGTTTGATTGCCACGTCCTGCCCTGGAAGTGTTTACCCTGAGCAATCCTCCGGCCCTTCAAAGCAAATAGGCTCTGTCTAAATTCTATAAAATTTGCTGGAAAAGAGTTTTCCAGTGCTTGGAGAAATTAATTGTAAAGGCTTCTTGGATCTGGCAGTATCGTACAATAAAAGTCAGCATTAAAAGCCAGCAACTGTCGGCTTCAGGCAAAGTATTGGGTCATAAAATACCGTAATTTATTCCTTCCAGTCATGATCTCCTGTGTAAACCACAACGGATTAATCCAGCTAATGCGCTGGAAAATAATAGCTGGGACACTGAAAGGAGAGTCAGGGCACTTGCAGGAAAGCAATGGCTCCCATGGTGCCGGGGAAACCCAGCCCATCCCGAGTCCTCAGGTCGAGATCTGCCTGCAGGTAGCCGATTCAGCCCAAAAATGTGCAGGCAGCACCATGGTCCGGCAGCGGTGAAGGCACAAGGTGGGGTGTCAGGCACCCACGTCACTCCCTGAGAAGGTGCTGCAGCCAACGGGCTTTGGTGGGTAATAAAATATTTCTCCTTCCTTAAGGAATACTGACTGCAGGCAGCCCTGGAGGGCCAGGGAAGCTGGGATGGCTGGGGGGCATCGGCTCGGAGGGGAAGGGGGAGTGAGAAGCTGCAGCAAACTTCAGGCATCTCCCCCGGCATCTCCCCCGTGCCGGGCATTGTCTGTGCCGGGCCAGGAACAACCTGCCTGTGCGGCCATTACCACCCCGGTCCTCCTCCTGCCTGCGCTGCCATCCCAATCCCACTCCTCCTCCTGCCTGCCCTGCCCGAACGCAGGGTCGGAAGCAGAGGATGCTCTCCCCTACCTTCTCCTTCCTCCTTGAAGGACTTGGGCTGGGAGACGGTGAAGCACTGCATCACCTCGTAGCGCTGACGAGCCTCCTGGTTCTCCGCGCCCGGCTCGTCGGGCGGCCGGATCAGCATCCTGCAGCTGAAGGTATGGCTGTTGCGCCTGGTTGCTTCTTGAGGCCAAGGAACTCCATTTACTGGGGGATGAAGAAAGAAGGAGAAGAGGAGCTGTTAGGAGTGGTGCCATGCACACATCCCCCCCGACTTCCCAAGGACCCCTTGGATAAGAGGACAGAAGGAAAAGCGCCAGCATGGGATAAGAAAACAGCTCACTGCCCAGGTCCAGGGCGAGCTGAGAGCAGAGCTGGGGGCCGAGCCCTCCCTGCCAGCCCCCGAGGCTCCTTCAGACCTGCTAAAGACCCTGTGCCCAGACCCACGCTCCCAGCCAGGCCCTGAGAGCACCTACAACCCCAAATGAGATCAGCGTGTCGTCGTGAGAGTCATCGCGCTGATGTTTAGGAATTGTTCCTTCCATTGCTGGTAGGTGCTATCATCTCCATCTTACGGGCAGGGAAACTCAGGCACAGGGTCTCTGAGTCACTTCCAGAGCTTGGGAAGGCTCCTGCCTCTTGCTGTTGTACTTGAAATTCCCCCGAAGCGATGCTCAGAGGACCTTTCCAGCAAGTCCAGCTGAGCATCTTCACAGAAATTAATTTTTTCTTTCCTTCCTCCTCATTTCTGGGGTAAGTCAGCAGTGAGATCTTCTGGTACCGCAGCAGCGAAAACCCTCCCCTTTGATATTTTTCTATAATCTGGCTTTTCCCAAAAACCTCTGGGCACCAGCTGGCTGATCTTGCTAACCCTCTACAACATCTCCGTGGATATCCGTATTCAACACAAGTGATTTTGCCACCAGCAGATTATGAAACTTTCATGCATCCTGATCTACAAGAAGAGCTGAGGGGCTTGTAACATCCAAGGGAAGGCAAAATACCCAGCCTTAAACTGGGTAACCACAGGGAAAAGATGAAGCCTGAACTTCTGTGGGCTCAATCTGATGAGTGCTCATAGATTTAGATGGTTGAAGACATCATTGAGTTTACCCAGAAGGAAGACAAGTGTGAATTTAAAAAAACAAACCCTATTTTTAAGTCAAGATACTTAGAAAAGGCTCATCTTCCTTTTGAGTTTCTTCAAAGGTGTGAGTGGATGAGGCATCAGTTAAGTCTCACCCATGTTAGCCACCCAGAAGATGCTCACTTCCAGTCAACAAATAAAACCACCTACTTCGGTTGCTTCCAACACCCTGCATGCACCTTCACCACGTGATGCTTCCTCGCATCCTCCCAACTGTTTGTTTTCCCGGTGTAGGGTACCGTCGTGAGCTCACCGCTTGCACCGTAACCTCTCTCACACCCCAAGGTGCAGCATATCCCCATGCTAGATACTTGGCAAAATACTGATGGGCTCTGAAACCAGCTGGGGACAATCCCCCCTCCAGCTGGGAGGACATCCTAAATGAACTGGGAAAAGCCAACGAGCTCAGTCTCCCCAGTCAACACCTTGAAATCCTCCTCCTCATTTCCCTAAAGCTCCTACGTGTGCCTCTTGCATTGGGCAGACAAGTCGGTTCTTCCCACCCACGAGCCAAAGTCGAAGGCAAAAATTTTCTTAGTGGAGAAAGACAAAGGGAAGATCACTTGAATATTGTCAGCCAGCAGCTACTTAGTCAAAAATGTAATACCAATATCTCACTGGTAGGATGTATTTCACCAGGCAAAGGTTTATGGATTATTACCTGACTTGGGTATATCTCTGAATTTCACAGTACACAATATAAAAAAGAATAACATATATAAATAATATATATAAAAACACCAAAAGGGCCAGCTTCACTGAAGATGCAACAGCATTTTCAACATCGCTTTCCAAGCACCAGCTGATAAAAAAGCCCATCTCAAGGGTTTTCTTACCCAGAGACTTTGGCAACAAGTTCTTGACGAACTCGGCGTGATCCCCCACGTGCAGGATGCTGTAGACACTGGTGTTCATCAGCTCCTCCTGGTTATAACCCAGGTAGCTGGTCACGTTTTCGGAGACGAAGACGATCCTCCCTTCGCGGTTCACAACAAAGAAGAAGCCATCCAATGCCTGTAAGGGGAATAAATCCGGGCAGCATGTGGGCAACAGGTCCTGGAGCAGGTCAGGATGCTCCATGACCATGGGCAACCTTCCTCTGCCTCTTGCACCTTGGCTTCATCCCCACTCTGTATTATAGCAGTGATCAAAAAACAGCACATTTGCTTGAACACATAGAATCACAGGATGGTTTGGGTTGGAAGGGACCTTTCAAGGCCATCTAGTCCAACGCCCTGCGGTAAGGAGGGACACCTTCAACTAGACCAGGTTGCTCCGAGCCCCGTCCAGCCTGGCCTTGGACACTGCCAGGGAGGGGCCATCGACCGCCTCTGTGGGCAACCTGGGCCAGCGCCTCACCGCCCTCAGCGTCAGCAATTTCTTCCTTCTGTCTAGTCTGAATCTGCCCTCTTTTAGTTTAAAACCGTGACCCCTTGTCCTGTCACTGCATGCCCTTGTTAAGGAGTCCCCCCCCCACCTTCCTCGTAAGCCCCCTCGGAGCAGGGGAAGGCGGCAGCGAGGCCTCCCCGGAGCCTTCTCTTCTCC
>JAVKLA010000017.1:28504176-28528918 GCA_034782735.1 Sagittarius serpentarius | reverse complement strand
AGCGGAGCGGAGGGGCAGGATCCCCTCCCTCGACCTGCCGGCCACGCCGCGTTGGGTGCGGCCCAGGGCACGGCCGGGCGGGCGGGCTGTTGCCGGCTCATGTTGAGCTCCTCGTCAACCAACACCCCCAAGTCCTTCTCCCAGGGCTGCTCTCCATCCACTCGTCACCCAGCCTGTGTTGATACTAGGGATCGCCCCGACCCATGTGCAGGACCTGGCACTTGGCCTTGCTGAACCTCACGAGGTTCACATGGCCCCGCTTCTCGAGCTTGTCCAGGTCCCTCTGGACGGCGTCCCCTCCCTCAGGTGTGTCCACCGCACCACTCAGCTTGGTGTCACCCGCCAATTTGCTGAGGGGGCACTCATTCATTGACGAAGGTATTAAACAGTACTGGTCCCAATACAGACCCCTGAGGGACACCACTTGTCACTGATCATCATCCAGAAACTGAGCCACTGACCACTACTCTCTGGATGCGACCACCCAGCCAATTCCTTATCCACCAAACAGTCCATACATCAAATCTGTATGTCTGGTCTGCAACCTCCTCAGCTGAGGACATCCCTGCCACTAAGGACAGTGCCAGTGGAGGAGGAACAATCCCCTTCCAAGGGCCAGAGCAGGCAGAAAAGCTCTAATCCGGCAAGCCACTGAAATTAAGCGTATGCCCAATTTGCTTAATTACAGCCCAAGAATGACAGAGCCTTTGCATCATGCAGAAAAACAGGTTTTTTCATGCATTTAGGACGCAAGTGGCAAATTCAGCCCTACAATCAAATGGAGGAGGACAAGCACGACGCAGACCCAATCAGACAACTTGGGGAGATCTTATGCTTATTTTAACGAGGACATCATCAAGGTTTTTAACTCACTGCCGTGGTGCTGGGGAGGTAATGCTTTCTGGTGTTACAAAATAAGCTCAGAGCTGCAGAGCCCAGTGTTTGTGTGAGGAGCCCTTGAGAAGGCTGATCGCTGACTTACGCTCTTCCGAGCATGCCTCACCTAAAACGTTTCATCCAGGCAGGATTTGGTTTTCCTGCAGTCTAATTCCTACTTATCCTGCTCATCAACAGCAAAGACTGGTGGACTGTGATCCTGCAACTAGATCTGGCCATATCCTGGAGTGGGAGGTGGTGCAGGGACAGGAGAACCTTCTGATGCCCAAAAACTGGTACCCGCAGCATCGCCCTTTCCTGCCCAACCTTCCAGTTGCCCATGCCAGCAGAGGGTTCCTCTGATGGAGAACATCCAGGCTTTATTTAATGCAGTTTCCAAAAATCACGTTTTGCTGTAGAGCAACATTTAGTGCAAAAAACCAGGAAGCATTTAAAAAAGAAAAAAGAAAAAAAAAAAAAAAGAAGAAAGAAATCTTTTGTCAAAATGGTTCTGGCAGATTGGCTGCAATTTTCCTTATTCCCAGCTGTTGCCAAGACAACCAGCCTTTGCACTTCAGGCACCCAAAAAAAAGACCCAGGCTGGATGGTAAACCCCACCTGGACCCTTCTCCCCAGGTGGTGCTGGTTTTGGGGGGCCAGGGGAGCACGGAAGGGGCAGGGGAGCTCCGAGGCAGCAGTGGGTAGGGACCCAGCTTGCACGCCTCCCCTATAGCCCCCATTCCTCCAGCGGGAACAGTGGGCATTTATCCGTGGTTTGAATATTAGATTACCTTATCAGCACAATTGCTTATGGAAGTCAAGCCCAAACGAGAGGTCAAGAGGCAGAAAACCTTCCTAAAAATGAATGAGATGCTTTTTAATAGCCCTTTTTATCTCCGCCTTTCTGGGTTTGAAAACCCCGCCCGAGCACAGGGCACCCAGAAGAAGCTGGAAGTTGTCTGGGGAATGTTTTTAGGCATGGGAGGCTGTGGATTGCTTAGGGACCAGTGAAACCACTAACTGCTTCTTGGGGTCAATCTGCATGGAAAATAAACTAAGGGTGGTAAGGGGCTGGCATCCTCAAAGTGCAGCCACGGATGCCCTGTAGCATGGGAATGGGTCGGGGTCAGCATCTCCAGCACGCGGGCTTCACATGCCGCTGGGGGAGGAGGACAATTAGGATATTATTCTTCAGCCTGTATAGATAATAACCGTAATCTAAACATGGATTTTAAATCAAATAATACAGGGTAGGCTGTCTGCAAAGCGGCATCGACTGAGCAGTAATGCACCTCTGCTTTCCTTCCCGCAGAAAGGACGCATCGATACCCGACCCGAGCACGGAGGATAATTCTTAGTAATGAGCTAGCTGATTTAATTAATTTCCTTTTCTTTATGGTGACCTCGGGTTTTCCAGGGCCATTTCTATTACTGATGTGCTGCCATCCCCGCTTTGCCCCGAGGCATTCTGCTCCCCATCACCCAAGGTGCCGGCTACTTCCAGAGCTCCCGGCCACAGCGAGCCACATATTCCCACGTGTGGACACGGAAACGAGGGGATCGACCCTGGCTGAACGATGTTCTGGTGAGCCAGCTGGACCCGTGGTCATCCTTTAAGCAATGTAAAGGCACGTTCCCAAGACCACACTGCAAAATACGTGGATTTACTGCAGATGTACGGACGCTGCTCTCTCTCTCTCTCTCAGTTTTGTTGGCTCTGCCACTGCTCTCGTAGGACGCCTTCTCCCAGTATAAGCCAAATACTGGGGTTTTGTTGAGGATCTGCCTTCTTCTCCTGCATCACTTTATATTCCCATGCCTGTTTTGAGCACCTAACGCACCCCTCAAAAGCCACATGCCTTTGCCAGCCTAATTTCTAAGCCCCTTCTGCAGTTCTGCGGGTCTGTTAGGCTGAGCACCTCTGTAGCCAAGCTGCCAACTCCCCATTAACTCCATCCACGTGCTTCCAGCACCCATTTTGCAGCCTTTCTGCAAGTCAGACCCCTCCTGCGACGCCAACCCCCTTCCCATCCCTTTTGCATTAACTCCTCCATCTGCAGAGTCACCTCTTGTGGAGTTTTACTAATCCTGGCACCTTCACCCCAGGGCTCCGGGGAGGCCAGTGTGGTACGAGGAGGGATTAAGCAGGTCCTGAAAAGCACGCGCCGCAGCGCAGGGGAGCTCCCCACAGCTTCCGAGCATCTTTTGGAGATGCAGAAGAAGCCAAAAACATGATGGGGAGGGAGTGTCTCTCCCCTGGAATCCTGAAACCCAGCTTGGCTTTCTGTCTCAAAAACAATGCCACATTTCACCTCCCAGCTACTGGGCTCCCAACAGAAACCACAGAGTAAATCGTCAGACTGTGTCATGTCAGCAATTATGCTCTTACAGTTAATTAAATGAATCAGATGACGATGCTGCTTCCTTTTGGTCTTTGAATGTGTAATTTTATCAGGCGGTTTCAATGCAAGAAGGCGGCTGCAGGGTGGTGCTGGCCATCCCCAGGGAGGACCCCCTCCCCAGCCCCAGCCCCAGCCCCAGCCCCAACCCCCCTCTGTGAAATCACCGGCTGAACAATTTAGGATTTCAAGTTTATCTCTGGGGCCTGTGATATAATATAATAACTCTCATATAATAACCTCCAAACAAGATGGTCCTCTCAGGTCCAACTCTGACCTTCCTCCTGAGATATGATTGTTTCTGATTTACTGACATCAACCAAAATGCAGAGCGCCCTCCTCATCCTCCCTATTTTGCAGAGGACAGAAGGATTCAAATCTGTTGAAAGCCACCCATCCACGTTACCTAAGGCACCTCCAAATGAGGCTGGGGGCTCAGTTTAATCCACACTTAGAAGCAACTCGATATTTTAATGCTGATATTAAGAAGCTATCCAGAATAGCTTCGACTTAACCAAGTCCAAGCTCCATCAAGCTTGGTTAAGACTCACTTTCCAAACCGTTTGCTGAAGTCAAGGACTAAAAGCAGTTTACCTGCAACTTAGGCCAGGCAGATGGTTGGGCTTAGAGCACCCCAACTACATCCCTGTTGCCTTCCTCCTCTGTATTTCACTTTCTTGACGTGCTGCTCTGCTTTGGGCAGTAGCGGGAGCCTGGCAGCATCAGCAACAACATTTTAGCACCTACCTCCAGAAGAAGAGGTCCCAGAGATTCCTTCTCAATCACTCCTTGGCTGCTGGACGAGATGTCGGACTTCTGGACTTCATCATCAGCCGCTTTCTCTGTAGCAAAGGAAAAGGGACGTTTTAGCCAAAAAAACCATCGTTTTACTACTAAATTATTACCAATAAAAAACAAAATATTGACCACTTGTCACACAGGCAATGCAGGATGCGCATCAAAAGGCTCCGGCATTTTCATTTCATCCCTCAGTCCCATGAAGATACAATGTCATTTCTAATTATTTATTAATTATTAGAAAATAAAAGCACTAATTAGATCACAATCTACCGCTAGCAGGAAGGAAAAATCCATCTTAAGCAGAAGCCTGCAGAAAGGGGCATCC
Organism: Sagittarius serpentarius; assembly: GCA_034782735.1. Lineage (NCBI taxonomy): Eukaryota > Metazoa > Chordata > Aves > Accipitriformes > Sagittariidae > Sagittarius > Sagittarius serpentarius. The sequence continues at coordinate 28,524,517 of JAVKLA010000017.1, read as the reverse complement.
AAAATCAACATTTTGAAAAGCAAATGGTATATCCAGTTTAGTGCAAGCTACAGTATTTGATCTGGAACTTTTCAGACAACACTTTAAGAAACAACTGCTGTGAGGAATTAATGAAGAATGGGCTGTGCCAGAGGAAACCTGCCGGAGAAGAAAAAGCAGCTTGTACCACTGATGTGCAGGGAGCATCCCAGATGCTGGTCATCCGGCAGCCAGCGGGGACACGGACGGGGACGGGAGGAGAGCATCCAACGCGGAGCCGGGGATGCTGCTGGAGGAGCCCAACCCCAGCCCTGCCAGAAACTCTCACGCTGTATTGCTGAATAATCCCCTTGGGAAAAAAACGACCCAAAAAACCCGGAGAAAAGGCCCTGTTATTTGTCTCGCACTCCCCCGAAAGGTGCTAGCCACGTCGCGCAGCTACTCCGAGGAACTCAGGATAAATCCAGCAGAGAAAGGCGGGTGGCAAGTGGGATGTGATAAAGCCAGCGATCACAGGCAAGTGAGCCACGATGCCGCTGGCGTTTCAGGGCTGGTTTGTTCTGCTCCTCCATATCCATGACTGTTTTCTGCTGGAAAAGCTGGGAGAGTCCCTTAGCCTCTCCGGATGCGATCTGGGTGGGATGGGGAGAGCAGCACCTCGTCTCCGCAGGACGCCGTTGAGAATAAACCCTGATCGCTGGGAGTGACTCAGGAGCCTGGCAGTGCAAGCGCCGGCCGGGCACATCTGGGGCTATAGATGTATTTGCAAAGAGGAGATTAATTACTGTTTAATCACACGGTTTGGGTGGAATAAGAGCAGAAAGAGGCAAGTGGGAGCTAAACCTTGGTGGAGAGGATACCTGCTTCGTTGGTCAGGCATCACTTAGCAAGGGAAAAGCTGGGCCGTCTCAGATTGCAGATGCTTTTTGCCTCAGTGATGTTTTGCTCTGAAATGAGCAAACGCAAGCTCCTGGGGACAGCCGGAGGGGCAGGGTGTTACCCACCGCATGTCGGTGCCCGTTGGCACTGGCAAAGGAAATTCTCAGCTGTGCAGGATGTGAAACAGCATGGGAGTCCTGAAGCATCCTCGGTCCAGGCTCACACAGACGCCTTCCACGCAGGTTTTGATTAAAAATGAAAAAGAGTCTGTATGGCTAGCTGAAAAATGACTTGAAACGTGGTCCTCTATTAATGTTACACCATTTACAAAGTTTTCCCAGGTATCAGAACCACAAATTCAGCCCAGTAGCTGAAAATTAAGCTGTGCTCATTCTGTATAACTGTTAATTGTTAGTATAAAGAAAGATGCTGGGGCCGGGATGCAGCCGGTGATTCGGGGACAACGTGCCCGGGCCAGGGGGATGCAGCCCCATCCTTGCAGGCTGCGCTTCCTCACATGGCAGGAGTAACATCCCGGGGTTTGCCAGGAAACCAAAGGGATGCTTGGAAAAATCCCAAGGACCAAACAGGTGTGCTGTTTGCCTGAACCGGTTTTAAGAGGGATGGCAGCAAGCTGTGAACTTTATTGCACAGCAGGACAAGGGAAAAGGCTCCTCAACCCACAGTGCCTTGTGCAGGACCTGGAAGCCCTCATATGCGTCAATACATACATGTTTATCAATCCAATGTATATATGTATCAACACACCAGGCCGATGAAAGAGCTCTGCCTGGCCGATGTCAGTCCGTTCCCAGAGGGCAAGAGATGTTTTCTAGGGATAAATATCCGTCGAGCACAGCGGTGTGCATGCTGAAAGTGCAAGCCAAGAGCTTTCTAGGACTGCTTGAGGTTTACTGCTCCTCTCTCTTGACACTGGCCTTCATTTCTGATCATCCCAGCACCAAGGGAGCCAGTCCCCCAACTTGTCCGTAAGCGAAAGCTAAATTGCATTTGCTGGTTTGCAGCACAGCGGATGGAAGGTTTATTACCCAGCATCAAATCCTGCTTGCAAAACATACAGATGTGTCACTTGAAACTCTTCATCCCTGCGTCCTCCCAGGACTTTATCTGTCTTCAAGCTTACTTCGGTGTTTCTTGGTCCTGACTTTGTCCTTCATCCCATGCATCGCTCCTAGAGCAGCTCCGAGAGGAGCGAGCCTGGAAGAGCATTTGCTCAACACTTGCTCTTGCAGAGGTGGCGGCCAGCTTCCCCCACCGATTTATCGGGTAATCTCTGCCTCTGCTTTCCCTCTCACCCAGTGCCTCTTTTCTCTTTAGAAAACAAATCAACCGAAGAAGGTCACGTCTTCGTCTCTGCTGGCACAGCCCCAAAACCAACAGGCAACGCGCACCCCGTTTCGAGCACACATGCACAGGTTTTGGATGCTCAAGCAACGGTCTGACTTCAACCCTAAAGTACCTGACCCCCCACGTCCTGCCACGGACCCCCTTGGGCAGCTCACCTCATCCCCACAGGCCTCAGTTTCCCTTGTTTCAAGCAGAAACCAGAGTTCATCCCACCCGAACCACCTCCGAGCAGCGATGCCTGCCTCCCACCCAGCACCACTGCATGGCTAAATCACACAGGAGCAGAACCGTCCCAAGGAAGACACCCAAATCCCTTCCAGGGATGGAAGACCCTCCCCTGCACCCAAACCCGTGGGAGTTGGCAGGTACCAAAGCATAAGAAATGGCTTTTTTTTTTCCTACTCTTAATAATTTGATGCACTTAGAGGCAATGCACTGGCTTTCAGCTCTAATCCTTTAATTGGGCTGCAGGATCCTCCTCCTGCTTTAGTGAAATAGTTTCATCTGCCAGCTCTGAGCCCATTATTCGGGAGGATTAGCCGGCAGAACGACGTACCGCCGCTGTCTCCCTCACACACGAGTCCTTCTTCTTCCCACCTTTGCAGCACTGGGATCCGGGAGCAGACGCATCCCTTACAGCTCCTGCTCGCCTTCTCCGGGGTGGCACATCCCAGCGATGCAAAACTCCTTCAAAGCGTCGGCACATCCCGGCTAAGTACTTCAGTTAATGTGCTTAAATGCAGCTCTCCAGCTTTTCCATCCCGAGCATGCGAGGAATACATTACAAGCAAACCGCCGGTTTGCACCTTAACCCATTAATCTCAGTTTTCTTTTTTTCCAGCGTTAATTGCAGCAGTGGCTCTGCTATGCCGGCGACAGGCTGATGCTCTCGGGGAGCATCGGTCGTGGGCCAAGCATCCCCTGTGCTCAACACAGCCGAACACAGAGCAAATTCCTGGTTCCCCAAGCTCATAATCTCATTAGAAAGCTGGACAGACAGATTCACATGAAAATAAACCAACGGGATCAACACGAGCCCTGGCGCTGCTGCCATTTGAGGCTGTTGGGATCCAGCTGTGGGGGCTTTGGCAGCCTTGGGCATCGTAAATCCCCATCGCACAATAAAAGCCCGGCGCGCTGACGGCCCCGATTGGAACCTAATTGCTGGAAACGTGATTAAAGCAGGGGTTTTTTTCCTTGCAGCACAGAGAGGAGCTATTTTAAATGCATTCCTCAAATTACGCCCTGATTTTCTGACATCCAGGGAGATGTCTGGGTGCCGCTGGAGTCTATAGGAGCCGTGGGGTCCTTGGCACTCCAAAAGTATCGGGTCAGTGGTCTTGAACTGTGAGAGAGGCGTGTCATAAGCAGGTCACCCAACACCATCGATACTGCAGCGGGTGCAGGATGCAATGCCCGCTGAGATGCCTGGGAACACCGCGGTCACTTTGAAAACAATCTTGTCCTGTGCCAACCCCGTGCAGCCAAGCTTGGCGCGGGGAGAGGTGAGATTTCCAGCTCAGCCCTGCTATTTCGCAGCCACACGAGCCTCCTGGCTAGAAGCCGCTGATTCTTTGCAGGATTAGAAGAAAGGATGGGGAAGGCAAAAGGCTGGTGAGGGATGGAGGACACTGCTAAAGCACGCCGGGACTGGAAGAGGAATGATACGCTCGGATGCCCTCACGTTGGGAGCGATGGCCAGCAGCACAAGGCAAAGGGAACAGATTTTGCATCACCGAGAGCTGCTCTCCCCGTCCCCCAGCCCGATGGTACCCAGCCGCGTCCGGGGCTGCCAGCCAGGCTGCTCTCGGAGTGCAGCTCCTCCCGGTCTCGGCACAGTGGAAGGAAGGCACGGAGCGATGCTGGGAGGGGGAAAAGGGGTGGGAGGCGAGCAGGGTAAGAAGCAAGACCCCTGGCAAGGTGAGGGCTGACAGCGGGGTGGCAAGCTGCTGAACGGTGGGGTGCAGCCCAGGCCGGAGAGGGGAACGCCGGCAAGTCGAGGTGTACGGATGGGCAGCCGACCCATTCAGAGCGTTTCCCCCCCTGATTTTAGAAGACTTCAATGTCAAAAGTCCCCCTTTTTTTTTTTTGTTAATAAAAGCCCAAAGTCAAGAGCACACATGGGAAAGGCTCATCTGGGGCGTTATTTCTGCTCCCCCAGAAGAGACAGTGCAATATGCACCCCCCTTAAAAACTGGCTCAGACACTCTGCCTCTAAACCACATCGCATGGAGCAAGGCTGAAGGACGTGGCTTTGGCAAGCGGGTGCCACCACCCCCCTGCCCACACAGGTGTAGGGTCACTGGTGTTTTCCCCTTTGTCTCTTTTCCCTCTTGGCATTATTTTTTATTTCCCCGGCCTCCCTAGTTCGCCTTAGCTGCCTCCATCCCTTTGGCAGGTCTTCTGCTCTTTCTCTACCACCATTTCTGGTTGCACGGGGCACAGCAAATTCATCCCCAGCATCCCACACTCGCCTCCCTCCGCTTCCAGACCTCTGTACCTGAAACCCCGTACCTGGAGAAAACCAGGCATCCAAGGTAGGGAGAAAACCAGGTATCCAACATGAAAGCCACAGCCACACAATGGGAAAAGTCCCCCAAAAGGTCTTAACTTGCCACTTTTTACCCAAAACGTGACAAGGCCCCGTGGCCAGGAGAGCACCTGCACTCCAAGGGGCCGGAGAAGTCAGGACGTGCCACCAGAGTGATGGCAGGACCACAGGGAAGGGGGGTCGGTGGCTTAGGGGACACCTCCCAGAGCCACTCCAAGGGATAAGATGGAAGGGGAAGGAAAATGGGGGTGAGGGAGGTGGAGGTGGAGAAGGGAAGATGTCCAGCACTGATCTCCATCTGCAGTGTCTTGGGAAGTTATCTCCGGCCATGCAGGCTCCATCGCATGGAGCTCCATCCATAGCATCCAGGGCAAGCACTCCTGTCTCTCCATCCCTTAAATCTGTACTTTTAAATTAAAATAATACAAGCTGGCTGATTCTGCTCATCATGCAAAATTCTGCAGCTGAAATGCTTTTTTTTCCCCCAGAAAGGGGAAACAAATATCTGAAAAATAATATATTGCATGTGGGTCTTCTAAATCAGAACATAAAGAATTCAAACCAGGATTTTGTTGAGAAACATCACGAATAGAGAAAATTAGAACAATTGTTTCCACTTGCCCAACACAAAACTTTGTAATATATTGCATTTTGCCTTGACTTGCAAGAAGCTCACTGCCGCTCCCCAAGGCAGCCCCAATGGAGAGGCCCCCATGGTTGCGGGCACCATGGCCGGGACCCAAACGCTGCCCTGCACCCTCCGACGGCTCTTTTTCAACACAAGATTTCTATGGGCAACATTCATTTTTCATTTCTTATGATAGAAGCCCCAAAAGTCTTTGGGTTTTGACTTTTCTATTAAAAATTCAACAGCTTGAAGGCAAAAAGTCCAACCAAGGAGGACTTGCAGCCTTACCCAGAGCGTGTTGGGTACCCCGGCAGGTACCAAGAATGACAGAGCAGGGCAAGATGGAGAAGCTGATGTGATGCCTGGAAAACACGATGGAGCACCAGGCATGACAACTCCCCATCTCTCTCCCATACGGCACAGCTCCGCAGCTTCCCCGAGGGCTGTGCCAGCCAAACCCCCAGATCTCAGCCAGGATCTGCTCTATCTGCTTTTTAAAAGATGAGCGAAGCAAAAAAATCCACATCTGTAATTTCCCAAATGAGGAGCTTTGATTTTCAGTTAATTAAAATCAGATGGAACAGACTCCGTGCACCCACGGATCAAGAGCGTGACAGAAAGCTGTGCCATTAATTAGTGCCTGCTACGAGGTTCATCAGTCCAGTAAACCCAACAGGAAAAAAACCTGCCATAAGAATAAACTCCTTGGCAGAAGGTGTGTACCGAGTGCATCTTCCAGTGGGGCGGGAAAAAATTGGTTTAAAAAAACCACGAGAGGAGAAAAAGACAACGGTATTGATACAGGAAAGCAGCAGGTAAGGGGATCTAGACCATAGAAATGGGAATACTTTTGTGTTTTTAAAGAGTACTCAAGGAGAAAGACTTGTCTAGGGCTATCTGTCGGGTTAGGGACATGTCGAGGGGAAGCCCCTGAGCATCACTGGCTGCTGCTGGTGGTGGTGGCCTGGCCATCCAGGGAGACCCCAGGTCCTGAGCTCACCTCCAGCCTCCTCTCGAGTCCCAGCAAGCCTGAGCGCTCTCCTCTCCGTCCCTACGGATCAAGTAGAGGAAGATCCAACCTCAACTGGGGAACGAGGCCAATTTCCAAGGAAGACCACCCTACATAGCCTAAAGGGCACGCGCTTGGACCACAGCAACGATGGCTTCTTTGGAGGTACTCTAAACCAAAATTCAAGCTGTGGAAGCTGAGATTTGCCCAGCACCTCCCTATTCAACGTCAGCACATTTACACGGACGCAGATGCAGAAAACCCAGCCCAGAGTCCTCCCTTCTTCACTTCCATAAATACCAGATTCCTCTAAAACACTGTATGGAAATTAGCAGCTCTTAGGTTGTATAACTTTTTATTCTAGTAGGAGGAAGGAAATTATCTGATCTATGAATTTAAAAAACTGTGGAAAAATACAATCTGTGAGATTCAGAGCTTGAAAATGCCAGTGCAAGAAATAGAAGAGCAGATCTTGGCTTTCAGAAATCAGCATGGCTCCTTCAGAGCCCTGTGCTCGCCTGCTTCCTATCAGCTGTCGCGATGGTCTATCAGTGACAAGCCCCAGGGTGCTCCCCAACCGTGTGCCGTAACGCCAGGCAGGAGCGCCAGGACACCGGGGTAAGATCTATTGCACGAGCATAGGATGGAGATGTTTCCACCTGAGCTACTCGCCTCGTACTCCCTTTACAACCAAAGCAGAGAAAAAGGCATTTTTAGAGGAGATTCACCTGATCTATTTTAAATTCTTATTCTAAAACAGAGTCTCATTTTTGGGTTTTTTTGGGGGGTGTTGTTATCCCCTAGCCCTCCTCCACAACCAGCAGTCAACCAGCTTTTGCTGTCTCTCTTTTTCTCTCTTTTCCAGCAAGAGCTGAACTCCTGACTTCATCACTGAACTCCAGCGTTGGCCCTAAAAAAATAACCCATGCACCTCCAGAGCTGGCAACACAGTGCTCGCTTCAGCCCCAAGTATTTCTGTGCCATCCCGGAGAACGTCCGCACCGACACAGCCCCAAGTGATCCTTCAGACACATCGTGAACCCTTATTCCCCCATCAACATACATGCAAAAGCACATGTCAGGAGGATACATCTCACCAGGCACACAGCCAAGGGAGGAAACTAAGCCCTTGGGGTGTATAAAATGGGCTCTAGTGCACACGTGGACGGTGAGGATTGAGGACTAAAGCTGGTGACCACTCCAGTTGCATCAGTAGAGCCAACGGTGGAGAGAGATCGGTGGAGGGCAGGACAGCGGGACATCCTGCTGCTCTCCCATGTCTCACCTGAGCTTCTTCCTTCATGGCCTGGCTGGAAAAGCAGTCAAAAAAAGCAGTCAAGCATTGCTGCTGCGCTGGAAACGATGACAGCTCCATCTAATGCTCTCACGGCTATTTGCCACGCTGCCTGCAGCCCAAGGGCCTGTCCTTACCAACCCATGGTGGCACTGGGAAGACTAAAGCCCACGGGCTAGTCCCAGCAGTTAAGCACCTCTCCAACCGCTATATAAAACATCACATCCTAAAAGGACTAAACCACGCAGACTTACTCATCCAGCAGCACAGATCTGCCGGTGGGACACTGTATTTATATTGAGGTTAGTGATTTCAAGGTAGCTTTTAAACTGCATGAGCAAAGGATACAACAGGCCAGCGTCTATATTAACACAGCAGCTTGACTTATCCTTCCACTTGCCCAAAAAACCCTTCAACAGTGGTATTTCAAAACCAGGACAATATCCCACGGTGCTTCCGTGCAATTTGCCACACGGAGCTGATGGCAGTTCCCGTCAGCAGGAGGGCTACAGCCGCCTCCACCACATCTACAGTTGTGGAGGGAACGGGACAACCCCGGGAAACGGACACTCCTGGGGGGCAACAACCCAACTCCGTACCAGGTCTTCAGCCTGGTGATCCCAAGCTCAAGCAACATTAACCTTCCACGTGGCTATGGGCTGCTCCCCAGTTCAGGCTGCTCCTCCAAGTGGTATTTCCCCTCTTTTCCCATGCAGAGGATAAGGATTTTGAGGGCAGGAATTCTGTTGGGTTTTTTTAAAACTTTTTTCTTATTTTTTAAACGTGGATATACCCAGTAACAGACATAACCAAATTCCTCATGACTATACAATGCAAATAAATCAACAGTCTTTAAATTGCAAAGAACATATTCCAGCGTTGCCCTCGTCCTAACCAACCGCTACGCGCTCAACTGAATGGCAACCTGTGACATCCTTCCAAATGAGGACCTCAGGGAGAACGGACAAGACACGTGCTTCCCTTTAACGAGCCTAAGGTACAACCCCTGCCATTAACACTCCCATTTTCCAGCTGAAGAAACCTGATGCATAGCCACATTGAGCTGAGATGCTGTTACATGCCACATGAACGCTTGCAACCCAAAAGCCACCAGCGTTAGCTTCAACCGATGCTGCTTTCACACACCGCGGTGGTTCACCAACTGGTGGTTCTCTCTTGAAGGACTCCAGATGGACCTGCAAGAGCACATCTGTCCATGCCCCAAGGCAAAGAGCATCGTGCAGCATCAGTGTACGACAGCACCAGGAGTAGAGATTAAGATCCAAGATACCGGTCCCTGCTCTGACCAGCAAACATCACTTTCTTTGGCGAAGTTTATACGGAAAACTCTATTTTTCTGCCTCTGATAAAATCCTTGTGCAGTGGTAAAGAGTGCAGAGCAAAGCGCGCTGCCACTAAAACAGAAGGAAAAGGGTATTTCTTTCTGTCTTCACACCTTTTACAGTTAAACATTAATGGTGTCGAGATGTCTTAAGTAAAAAAGGCTGGTTGTCTGAACAATGTCAGGAAAAATTATACGGTGCTGAGTGAATGCAAAATTAATGAGCACTGAATGCTGACAGGAGAGAACAGGCATAAGGAGCCGAGACTTTTTTATAGTCAACGCTGAGATCAAGCAGCTAGAACATCTCCATCTTGCTGGGGGAAGGAATAAAGGGAGAAAAAAACTTTTATCTCAAATCTGAGGAATTTAATTCATTCAAAAACTGTGTCAACTCTGCACGGCCAAATCTGCAGAGATGAGAAAGGGCTACATGTATCTCCCCCGCACGACTTGAATTCAGCCCTGGCATAGCCTTCATTCTCCTCCTGCAGGCATAAAATACATTGCAACACCATTTTAACGATCCGACTTACTTAATTCTGCAAAGAATTAGACTGTCTTTTCTCAAGATGTAGCATCTTGAAGCCCTGGTACGCTGCATGCTAAAGTCCATGAGAAGTTACTGTTAAAAATTCACTCGTGTCAACCGTTAAACCAGCTTTATGCTCAAGTCGCACAGGCACGTCAAATATGTGAACTCCACCGGCAAGGAGACGCCTGCCAAAGCGTGCAGACAATGCAAAGCTCGAGCGCGGCGAGGGGGGAGCTGACGCTTCCCATGCACAGAGCAGCGCTCCCCCTCCAGCCCCGCTCCTCCAAACCCGACTTTCTCGCGCCTCCCATCTGTCTCTCCTCGGCTGCAAAGGGAGAGCTGTCAATCTGCAGCTATTGAGGGGATCGACTTGCTTTTTCTGCTGCGCCAAAGGGATCTGTCGGAGGTAAAGGCAGACTTTGTGGTGCAGCGTAAATGAACCGAGGGGTGGCTGTAACACATGCATGTGAGTGTGGCCAGTAGGTGCAAGTGCAGCTCTGGGCCATGAAATGCCCCCGGGAGGACAGGGATGGCCAGGAGCAAGCCATGTGGTATGGGAAGCTACCTAGAGAAGATGGAGTCTCCTGGTATGGGAAGCCACCCAGAGAAGAACAAGCTGCGTGGTATGGGAAGCCACCCAGAGAAGATGGAGCCTTCTGGTACGGGAAGCACTCGGACAAGATGGAGCCTTCTGGTAGGGGAATCACTCGGAGAAGATGGAGCCTTCTGGTAGGGGAATCACTCGGAGAAGACAGACCAAGCCACGCAGGTGAAGACTGCTTTCTTGTCGATGATCTGCACGGAGCCTGCTCAGGAGGACCTCACCTCCAAAATGAACTTTAACTCCTCCAGTGTAATCATTACATGCGGAGCAGCGGGTGCAGCGCCAGATGCTGGATGTTCCCAGCGGGCGCACAGAGGCACAACTCTCAGGTGCTCCCTATCCCGAAGCAGGCGAGTGCCTGGGAGAGTAAGGAATAAGGCTGAATAGCCATCCTTCATTTCCCCCCGGGAAATACCGCAGAGACTCATGCGCTGGGGTTCTGCATCTAGGGCCAAGGTGCAGCTACCTGCACCTACTTTTTTAAGGACCATATCCATTATTTCAAAAAATTGAGATGGTCCAAACTACTCCCTGCTCCCATAAGAAACCATCCATGCACGTAATTCACTGTCTCAGTGCAGCACCTGCACCAAACCCGGGGCAAACATCAGCCCGGGGAACCTGATCCACCACTCCAGTGTTCGTCAGCCCTGCTCACTGTAAGATGGACTTAATGATTTAAAGGGTAGTTAGCTGAGACTGGTGGTTCAATCAATGAATGAAAACCTGTCTTGGACGGCAGACTTCCTAAATAGCAAGGGCAGAAGGAATGGTGAGAAATATCATTTAAAACCATCCAAATGGTGGTGTTGGCTCTCCACCCAAGGCGCTGGTGAAGCTTTAAGTGCCACCAAACACCCCGTGATGAAATCGTGGTGCTCGGGGGAAGCAGAAGAAGCCAGATGAGGAGCTCAGCAGCTGGGCACCAGGAAATAACACGGCCCCAGAGGGAGCGAGACCGCTCCTGCATCTCTCACGCTCGTGTCCCAGCAAGTTTGTTTGCTTTGCCAACCATACTGCTCGGCATAACAAAAGCTATTCTCTCCTTGTACAAATCTCCCTTTATTTCCTCTGCTCACAGGAGCGTTAGGAGGATTAAGGTCTATAAAAGTTTGCTCAGAGGAAAATCTGAAGAGAAAATGGAAGGACTTGCACAGCTGGCTCCAAGTTTGGTTTGGTTTTTTCCCATAAGGAAGAGGTTTATTGCGTTACTTCTTGCTTTTTAGGCACGGCAATGCTTGCACCGCCAGGCGCTCTGGTAGGTCAGTAATTGGGATGGGCACTTGCGGAGCTGTGCCAGGGTGAGCTTCCCTCTGAAGCCCCTCTCTTGCACAGGACACTTGATGACTAGCTCAGACGAGATGTCTCCATCGCGGGTGCTAGAAGAGAGGTGGGACGGACCCCCGTTGTCCTGCTCCTGCACCCAAAGGGATGCCAGCTAACGGGAGGGATGAACCTCTTTCCAGTCATCATCCAAACAAACCAGGGTGCAGAGCAGAGGGAGGATAAGCTCAGAGGAGGCAAAACCCTGCTGGGGTGGCATCCCGGGGGAAGAATAATCTTAAAATAGGTTTTGTCCATCTCTACAAAGGATAAGGAGGGCCAGAAAAAGGTCTTTAAAGAAAGGGGAATTTTTTCCTCCTCCTTTCCTGCCTTTCCTGAGACTGAATCAAGGAGGGGGGGGGGGGGGAAGAGGGGGAAAAAAAGGTAATCCAGCACAGCAGAAGGCAAGAGGAGGAGTGATTTCTACAGGTGGTTTATTACTCTCCGCATGATCCACACGCCTGCTACATCCTATCAGATCCTCTTTTTACAGCGAGGTGCTAAAGGATTTATTAGTTCTTGACAGTGTGAGATGTTTAAAAGCCTTGAGGATGTAATAACCAAATGTTCATTTGTTAAAATAAAGGCATCGTTTGGAGAGGTCTGTGCAATTCTTAGCAGCCTCCCCTTCCCCTTGGTCTATATTTAAGCTGCCAGCTAGATTAAAACTGTCAAAGCAGGGATGAGAATTTTATTGACATGCTTTGTAGGTGGTATGGCTCCATAAAATAAACATATACAGAGGATGCTCCCCGGTGTTGCTGCACAGGCAGAGATTTTTATAGTACTGACCTGGGGGAGTTTGTATCTGAAATCAATCCCTGATATAAAACAGATTCCAGAGGATACGGAGAGACAGACTTCACAAATGTCTGCGGAGAGCGTGGGCAGGGATGCAATCCGTTTAACATTTCACGTTGAAACCAAACTGCAGAGAAGGGGAGGGTGTGAAATTCCCCGAACCCGCTCCAACAAACTCTTCACCCCTCGTGCATGAGGTGCAATTAATTACTCTGATAACGGGGAGGTTTTAATCCCAGGCAGGGCGCAGGATGGAGCGTGGGGCAGGGGACCAATGCGGATGCTCAGGAAGCAAAGTGAGGACTCTCACCCCAGCTTTGCGCTGCTGCAGACGGGGACCCAGCTCTCAAGGTGTTTTTCAAAATCAAAATATTCAGATTTATACAGATGAAGGCCAGGAGAGACCACTACATTGGCCGCTTTGACCTCTTGAATATCGCAGAGCCATCAAAGTTCACCCACTTCCGCCAGCAAGAGCTGAACTTCTGTTTGGCCAGAACCCGACGCAACCCACCGCTTCCCTTGGCAGCTGGTTCCCAAAGCAAGCACCCTCCCAGTTGTAACGCTGGGCCCGAGTCCTAATTTGTTTTTTGTCTGGCTTCGGCTTTGAGTCATTCTCTGTTATGCTGGATTTAAAAACTTCTTTAGTAGCCAGCATTTTCCATTCTTGTTAGTGTTTATAGTGTCATCACCATGTCCCCACTCCTTTTTTTGTTTCCCCCTGGATACACTCAACAGAGCTCTTCAGCCTTCCAAGCTGCAAGACATTTTCTCCAGCCCCTGGCTCATTTCCGTGGTTCTCCTCTCTGCCTTCCCTGGATTTTGCAATCTCCTTCCAGTGTGGATACCATGCCCGAGCTCCAGTTTTGTCCCACCAACTCCATGCACAAGTAACATTACCCAAGGGAAGGCCACCTTGCTTTTCATCACATCCCAAGTTCACACTGACTGCCTTCGCTTCCAGGATCTCCAAATCTTCTTGAAAAGCACCATTTCCCAGGATACCATCCATCCAGCACTTCTCTATGCCCATCCTGTGTTGGTCTAGCAATGATTTGGTACGTCCTTTCACATCCAGGAATATGTTGAAGAGCACCGAGATCTAGCAGAGACTCTCAAGAAGCTCCGTGAAACTCGCTTTTGAGAAGAAAGGTTTCATCAGGATGAGAAGAGGTCCCCAGTGGTGTTCCTCTGGCCCCCGAGGTAAGGCAGTCATGCAGGGAGAAAATACACACCAACTCGAGGGTGGGTTGACCCATTCACATGAAAGAAGACCAAAAAATTGGGTAGAAAAACTACCCAATTGCTCTGCTAAACTGTGCTAATTTCTCCCACTTTCTACTACTTGAAGGTCACACACTCATCAACCAAGAACATCAGCTTTGGCTAAAAGTTGGGGATGGCTTAATGGAGGTGACAAGAGGAGACAACTGTTACCTCCAGAATACCAGGGGTGGTACCAGCAACAACCTAATGCTACTGGTAAGATCTGGTAAGAAAAGCCATGACATTCTAGGCCAATTCACTCAAGAAAAATGAAGTTCAGTTGGAAGAAGTACAGAAAAGAGCTTTTGGGTTGATTAAAGGAAAGGCATAAATTTCTGCCACCAAGATCCTAGGAGAGCTTGGTTTGTTGGACAAGTCAAGTGAAGGCAGAGAACAAGAGCAACAACTTCATAAAAATACATTAGGGAAGGGCAGTAATTGCCAAACAGAAGAAAGAATAAACCAAATTAAAGGGCAACGCTGGCACAGACATGATCCGAAACTCATTTCCACTGAAAATGAGCAAGTGGTTTCATCCTCTTCAGGATCTCAAAAGGATTCCTGGAAGGATGAAGTTAAACCGTTAAAAGGACTGTATCTGTTTGTACTCTGTTTACCTTGGATCAGCCTCACACTTGAGGGCTTTCAGTGGGCACCTACCGAAGCCAAGGAGGAATTCCCCCTCCCCGCTGATGTCTAATCTGGCCTCCAGGGTTTGGTTGTTTTGCTTTCTATGTAGCCATCTAATACATGGTGAAAAATTGGCCGCCAAGACAAGATGAAAGTGGTGTGCATCCCTCCCTCTAGTAGCACGAGCAGCTCCATCAGGGCTAATTCAACCACCAGATTCGGGATGAAGAAAGAGCTTTCCTCGCCAGCACCTGCAAACACCCGACGACAGCGTGACTGGCCGAGAAGGTCCTCCCTGACCTCAGGGACAAAGGTGGAGGAACTCAGAGTCTGCAAAACACCGCTCTAAGGCAAAAGCAAAGCTCCCCTTTCCTGACCTCCCTTGAAGCAAACAAAATCAAGATAACTCCGATAAAGTCAATGCATTTAAAGAGGGGACTACAGCACCAGGCTGACAGTTGTAGCCTGAAGAGATTCCGATGTAATTTTAGATTTGACACAAACCTTAATGTGGTTTTAATTAATTAATTAAAAAAATCCTTTAATTAATGTAAACCCCTTAAAGCGGTTTTCATCTACTCCATTTCCAGGAGACATTTCCACTTACATTGCTCCTCAGATGCCATTCTCTGCTTGCTTTTGTTCTTCAGTCAAACCTCAAATGCTAGACCTAAACTTCTGTTTATAATACGTCTCTGGCCTTGAATGCTGGGATGCTTTGAGCTCAGGCTATTTTTTTGAGCCTTCACTTTAATGATTTTCCAAGTAATGGGGTTTCCATCTCTTCTCTGACTATGCAAAAAGTCTACAACTTGTTCTTCCGCTGCACGAAAGCGTCCTCTTTTGAGTCCACTGAAGGACCTCTGTGTTGACTCAGCACATAAAAGCTACCAAAAATTACACTTGAATTCTCTGAATCTAATAATTTATCTCAATTTCTGCATGCAAGGCAGAAAGGCAGCAGTGATGGCATGCTGTCACCCTGCCCTCCCGGCAGCAAAACCCACCTCGGGCAGCTCTCCAGGCCACCAAGGAAGGAGCTCAGATGTGATGTGGGAATGCAGCAGGACATCCCCGGGGTCCAGAGTCACGGGGACCTCTCTCCCCCTTGGCTCTCCTGATGGCAACCTGTACTTCGTAGAGTGGCCACTGGCTCCTGTTTCAACCTGCTCCATTTGCGTGGCCAGCCTGGGCACCACAGCTAGGTGAGCAGAGCTGACCCTGCTTTGAGCCCACTTGTCAAACACCATGACTATCAGACATGGAAATAAGCTTTACGGAAATGAGATGGTTCCAGCCGGACAGAGAGATTGCCAGGGCCCAGGTAAACTGTTAGACTTCTCCAAGAGGATACTGGATTACAATATGGGGAGAGGGAGGAGCTGAAATGAAAGAGTAATCAAAAATGTAAAATGCAAGAAATAATGCAAACATAAACAAGGCAGAGCACATTGTGCAGAAGGTACTTTCCTTTGGTGGCGTGGAGGCAGCAGCTCCAAGGACCCGAGAATTTTAATAAGAAACTGGAAATACCGCCTGTGATTCAATGCGTGGCAAGAAAGATGCGTTCAAATTGGAGTCGGTGAAAGAAGGATATGCAGACAATGTAGGAGGATCCTCAACAGAAAAAAAAATGCCTAAAGACTTTAACTACACTATCCTGGCAAAACAAAGCCAAGCGAGGGAGAAGATCCCAAAGGCGCCTTCCACTCCCTGCACTGGCGATGTCCAGCTCCTCTGCAGGCTCAGTGACATGGACTTGGGCTAGATATTTCCTCAAAGCTAATGAAAGTCCATGTAGAGCTCCGTCCCCAGGGGCTGCGGACACAAAACCCTGTGGACTGAGGGTAATGTGGGAGCCTGGACCTGGGCAGAAGAAACCAGCTGAAAGCCTTTAATTGCTCTGCACTGGGTTCCTCTGCTTTGGGGTAAAGCTCGCCAGGGGGCCTCGGCTCTGTGGCTTGCTTCCACACATTGCACGCAATTACTCGCTTTGTGGTTTTATGGGAGTAATTTTATGATCTTTAATAACGTACCACATCACTCGGCTGCTGGGACAAGAAGGGGCTCTTGACTCAGCGCCCGAGGACAAGGTCTCCTCCTTTCCTTCTCCCGAAACCTCACGCCGCCGTCGCAGGCTGTGGAAGAAGCCTCTTCCCAGGCCACCACCAAGGCTTTTTTGTTCTCTTTTTAAAGCTCACCATGTGCTGGCATTCCCAAACCCAAGAAGAAACTCGGTATTCATTTTGAAGAGGATCCCATACGTCCCACTGAGGACCCAGGACCTCTCTGCACTGGAAGCCGTACATGTATATCACAAAATAAATCCAGGGCCAAATCTAAGCGTATGACAAGACAGCAGGGAAACTTAATTAAAGGAAGGCCACTGACAGCCCACTGATCATATGCAACAGAGCAGGCAAAATCAATAATTATTTCATATACTGCACTTAATTAACCTACTGTATTTACCCAAAAGGAAAATTACTTCCCCAAGTAGGTTAACTTCCAAACGGGGGTTGGTCTTAAATTAAGGGTCCTCTTGTTGGGTTCATGTGCCCCAGCGACAAAGGAGCACAAACTTGCCTGAAGGAGCCCGTCTTATTATGGCCACACTTCAGGAAAAAAACAAATAAAAAGATGTCAGGAGGACACAACTGCTCCGTGGTTTTGCTGGACCCAAAAGAGGACACTTCCAAGCAGTAGAAGAACAAGTCGTGGAATTTTTGTGTAGTCTGAGAAGAGACAGAAATGCTTTTAACCCTAAACCCCCTGAAAATTATTAAAGTAAAGGCTCAAGAAATAGCCTTCTCCTCCTCCCTGCCCAAAGTAACTCAACTTAAAAATTGAGGGTCATCTTTGCAGGTTAACACAGTAACGTTCAGGAAAGAAAGCTAATTCTTCACCTAGTGCCCTTTTAAAACATCCCGAAATCAGGTCACTTTGCCGTAGCATTATTACAGAATGAAACTGCATTAATAAAGTTCTGATTTTTTTTCCTTATACATCTCTAAGAATAAATTCAGCAGTTCCACCACTGAAAAGCCAGGCTTCAGTGGGGCTGAAGGTGTCACACGTGGGGTCATACAACCCTCCATTGCCATAAGCAGCCTCGCATTGCAAAGGCAAGCAGTGGCTCGGGGTCCTTCATGAGACAAGCTAAGTTGTACAAATCCAAGCAAACACAGAATAAATCCTTTGTTTTGGCAACTACGGAGTAAATCTGCTGGGGCTTTTGGACCTCGCAGGACCAGAAACTCATGAGCATCACCCCACGCGCCCTGGCGGGGACGGGAGCCGTGCCGCGGCTGCTCCTGGACCAGGTAGCTGCCGGCTCTGCATACCGATTCCCGCAGAAGCCGAACATACGGCAGCACAGTGGGAGCGCCCGTCAGCGAGCGGCGATGAGCAAACGCAGGAAGGACAGGGGGAAGGAGGTCCCTTGGATGCCGGCAGTGATAGAATTGCTTGCGATGCCTTCGGAGGTGGTTCAAGGGCAACCCTCTGCGGCTGCTTGAGTTTGTAGGCAGCGTAATGAAAAGCTCAATACTATTTGCTTTATTCTATTAAAGTGCTGCTTTTATACTCCTGCTCTGGAAGGAAATTAAGCAGCCTATCAATGGAGAGGGCTTTTAGGACAAGACTTGGTGGCTTCGTCTTAAAAAGGACACTGCCAAGGTTGGGAGCTCTACAAGGGAGATGAGATGACCCCTCCGCCAGCTCCCATTTCTGTCAGATCTCTGCACACTGCTCATCACCCCTTCCATAAACCAGAGGTTATCACCCTCCCAAAACTGGGGTGTTTAATGAAAAAAATCGTCTAGGGGTAAAAAGGAAATACCTTTCTGGAGCCTGTCTGGCGTCGCAGAGGCATTGGATGCTGCGGCTCTGCCTCTCCTTGGGCAGGGTTGACCCTAACCTTCACAGGGTCCGCATCAAGTGTTATATCATTTTACAGAAAAGGAACAAAACAAGTGGTGGTCCACGCATCAACACAGCTTTTCCAGTATCTCCACTCATTTTTGTACTCTCCTGTATGACCAAGATGCCTTATTTTTTACATTTGCAGCCACACACCGGCTGTCTTCCCAGCGGCAACTGAGCCTCCTCCCCGTCCTGCAGCCTCCTGACTCCATCACAGCTCCACCACGCTGCCCTGATGGCCTCTTCTAATGGTCTTTACACTACTTCTGCTAACCCTACAAGCCAAAGAGTGACGCATGTTGAGCAGCAAAGCTGTCCAGCTTGCCTCCGTCCGTTGGGTTTTGACTGCAGCAACACTGCTCTGAATTAAAACAACCCTGGGCGAGCTCACCTCCGCGTGTCGGATGGACATCAACGCCGTCTCACGGCATGGCTCCGCAACAGGGGACCCGCCCCAGGAGAGGACCTCCGGCATCCACGTGCTGGGCCTGATGCCAATCTGAAGGCAAAGGGGAGGGAGGTCCGCATGGACGGACCGCTGCCCCATGGAGCCCAGGCAGGACGCTCAGAGAGATCTTCTCCTTGCTGACCGCCACGCTGCCCAGGAGACATCGGTGGCCTTTTCTCTTCCTTCGCTGGCGAGCGACCGCGCGCAGGCATGGTTCCGAACTCCAACACTCAAACCACCCGACTCGAAAAAGAAATCGAAAAAACTTTTGCGGGACGGACAAAGGCTGAAAAATTAACTGTCTGGCCTCTTCCTCCGCTGCGTTTATTGCTGTCTTGGCAGATGAATTTCAGGTTGCTGCCACAGCCGCAAACCGCTTGTTCTGCCAACTGTACATTACTAACGTTGGAAGGTGTCCAGACCTAGGAATCTTTTCTAAAAGCATTTGCTTCATACTTTAAATAGCAGCCCAGCAGGCAGGGGGATGGGAGAGAGGGCTCAGCCCCTGCGTGCGATCCATCTGCAAGCTTCTGCCGGCTCCTCCACCCCTTTGCAGGTTAAAACCGAGGACGACCTGTGGCAGAGGTGCAGGGGAGATAGAGAGCTGGTGGGATGCGACCCCTAAACCCTCCAGGCTTGGCAGTGGGAAGGATACCCCCCCGGGATGTCCCCGCTCCCCCGGCGATGCCACCTGCCCCTTCCCAAGCTCCCCAGCTCCGTGCCTGGCACATTATTAATTAAATTAATAACAGGATGTTGGCGTTTTTTTCATTGAAATCTGCTCTGTTACGAGGTTTAACATCATTTTCCCCAGTGCTTATGGGTTTTGTTTATTATTGGGCCGAACAGCATCGTTTTCTGGGATTTATATGATTCTGTGATTTGTTGGGATGTCCTGAGCCCGCTGTAACACGTCACCGCAAAGTCCAAACTCCCCAGCTCCTCTCCGTTAGATGAAATCACGTCTCCAGGTGGGTTTTCTAACGGAACATTAGAAGGAGCACAGCCAAGCGCTGCAGGATATATTGCTGTCCACAATACTTTAGCAACAAAACCACATCCTCGATAGTTAGCAAATATTAATCAGCTTTATGGCTGAGAAACAGAGAGGAGGAGGAAGGACACAGGCAAGGAAACACAACATCTAACACTCGATATAACTACAAGGACAGAAAATTATCTCTGGCCACAAATACTCTGACTTTTTGCCATATTTCTCCTACCTCCTCATGTGAAATGCTCTCACAGCAAACAAGAACAAATACAGGTGAAGTTTCTTTTCTTCGCTAATTTGGCACTGCACTAAATAAGCTGGCAATACAGAGCAAAGCTCAAGGCATAATATTTTTAAGCAGTGCTTGTCCCAGTTAATGTTCAGCCCTGCTGTGCAATGTCAAGAAAACTAATGAACAGTGAAGTGGCAGCGAGCAGGAACCTGGGCGTACTCACTCGCTACCAAACTCCTTTCAGAGCCCGGGCACAACGTGAATGAAATCTAAAAGCAGTTGTCCTGGTTCATCGGGAAGCCGGGGCAGCCCGTGCAACGTGAGCCGAATGCTTTGCCACCCAAATTCGTGCTTGCCCCAAAATTTGCTGCCTAAAATAACAGTGAGGTGAGAGGACCTACGGCAGTGCCTGGCTTGTGATAGGACAAGGGGTAACGGTTTTAAACTAAAAGAGGGCAGATTCAGACTAGATAGAAGGAAGAAATTGCTGACGCTGAGGGGGGTGAGGCGCTGGCCCAGGTTGCCCAGAGAGGC
>JAVKLA010000017.1:28438603-28489012 GCA_034782735.1 Sagittarius serpentarius | reverse complement strand
GGGGGGGGGGGGGGGGGGGGGGGGGGGGGGGAGCAGAGAGGGAAATGAAAATGTGGAAACCAAACTTTCCAGTACAAAAAATACAGGAAAACTAAATAGGATGACTCGCCTTGTGCCACCATCCTTGATGTTGCTATCCCCAGCGTGAGGGGAACGGAGCCCACCAGCTCCAGCAAAGCCTTCAGAAGGTGCCACCTTGCACTGCATCTCTCCATATTAATTTCTGGAGCACTGAAATAC
Organism: Sagittarius serpentarius; assembly: GCA_034782735.1. Taxonomy (NCBI): domain Eukaryota; kingdom Metazoa; phylum Chordata; class Aves; order Accipitriformes; family Sagittariidae; genus Sagittarius; species Sagittarius serpentarius. The sequence continues at coordinate 28,488,772 of JAVKLA010000017.1, read as the reverse complement.
CGCTGATTAATGATTAGCAACTTTGAGCATCAGCTTAAGATCTTCCTGCTAGAACACACTGTGCTATAGGTTCTTCTAAGCCTTCCCCAGAAGGTGGCCACTCAGAAGATCATTCCTGACTCAAGAGATCAGAGGTGACCATATGTACATACGATGACGTTGAAGCACCTAAGTTCTTAAAAAAAAAACCACCAGAAATGAGCACAAGTGCCTCACCAGAAGCTGCCATCTGAGATGACAGCACAAAGAAAGTTTTCTAACAGCCATCTAAATTTCAGTACTGCTGAGTTTCTGCTCGCGTCGCTTGCTCTGAACAGCACTGCTGGTAAACTCTCATCTGTGCATTGCTTTGGTACTTGTTCATCCCCTTCTCCTGAGGTTGGTCCTGCCTGAGCCGTGGCTGCATTCCCCACCAGCTGGTAGGAGCTGGGGTAGGACCGTGCTGCTGCCATGGGACTATCCATGTCCCCAGGCAGGACACCCTTGGTGTGACTGCCCAGTGTCCTCACTATTTGAACTCGGCTCCATCTTCAAGTGCTCAGGATGGGGAAACCCTGAGCCTCACCGCAGACCCGGGCCTCAGCAGACTGTGCTACGAGCAAGCAGGGGATGTAGCGACAGGACTAGGGGAAATGGCTTTAAACCAAAAAAGGGCAGATTTAGACTGGATATAAGGAAGAAATTGCTGACGCTGAGGGGGGTGAGGCACTGGCCCAGGTTGCTCAGAGAGGCGGTCGATGCCCCATCCCTGGAAACACTCAAGGCCAGGCTGGACGGGGCTCGGAGCAATCTGGTCTAGTTGAAGGTGTCCCTGCTCACCGCAGGGGGGTTGGACTAGATGGTCCCTTCCAACCCAAGCCGTTCTATGATTCTATGAAATTTTGGTGCTGAGGTTCCTCTCGATGAGCAGCCCGGCTCCTTTCCAAGACTTGGGTCAATACAGGTGCCCACCTACTCTCAGCCGTGGCTCCTTCCCCTCTCCATTCCGACCCTCTTACCAAGATCCTAGACAAAACCAAGCCTGAACTCGGTTCAGCAGCACAACAAGCCAATGAAAGACATTTAAGAGACAGATGCCTCGGTGCTAGATAAGATGGGAACACACCACATATTTTCAATTTGTATGGGTCATAACTCCGTATCAGCTGAGTTACTCCACCACCACCACCTGCTACACCCATGGGAAAAGTCCATTTAAAAGGATGACGACGCATCATTTTCCCTTGAAAATTACTCCGATCAGGTATTTTAAGCCCATGTAAAGATCTCAGAGTATTAAAACCGCTTTGTTTTTTATCCTCATTAAAAGCCCAATAGAAATTCAAATTTCTTCTTACACCAGCTGTTTTCCCAAAGCACGCCAACTGCCTTATTACAGGGCTGCTCACAAATGTCAGCACGTACTCTGCGAGCGTTTGCATCCATATATTTCTGCATATCCAAAAACCAGAAGAAAGGCATTCAACCACGGAGCCATTCACGGGAGGGGAAAACCAAACCCGCATGGGTTGAACAAGAACCATCGGCCAGGCAATGGGCTGGTTGCAGTGGTCTCTATAGTGGTGGGCGCAGTGAGGTTTAAGCCTCTGGGCTTTAAGATCTGGGCCTAAGTGCCATCCTGCTTGGATTTCTCTCACTATTTTTCATTTCAGGGCTGACAGCCCCACCGGATCCCCCCAAGGCTGCATCATGCACGGTTAATATTTTTGGAGGCAGCGAGGCTGGTAGCAAGGTGAGATAAATGAATGTACGGCATTGGAGAGAAACAGCAGCGACACAAGGAACCCGCTGAAAAGGCAAGTCAAGGTTCAGTGTGTATAATTTTAATAATAAATAACAATTTTTCTCATTGCCTTTTAGGGCCACCGAGTACACTACGACCAGTGAGAGGAAGGGAAATTTAGCCAGTGGATGGTAAAAATGGCAATGCTCTGCTTAAAAATACATGGGAGCAAGGGCTCGCGGTGGGCTCCCACATGAGGGTCAACCCTTGCACGCTACAACAGGTCTGTCCCATCTCTGGGAAAGGATGCTCTTCTCTACATTGCAAGCAGGAACCTTGCTCTTTCAATGCAAAAAGATGTATTTATTAGTTTTTTGCAATTGCTTTGCACTAATAATGGGAATATGTTGCAAACAAACTGAGGTGAACCCAGAAATGGATATGCAATTTAGTTGCCATTCTTGAGCAGTCTTCCTTGCGGAGCCGCTCGTGTCTCAACGCTAGCAAGCATCACTTGGCAGTGTTTACAGCAGAGATAAGATACAAAACGGAACCGCAAGAAGCATAACCTTTTCTCCCAGTAACTGATAGGAAAAGTGGGTTAATTTATACAGCTTCTGAAAGGGAAAAATAAGGCTAATTCCCTCGCAGTCACAGAACATTACACACTTAGTTTCATATTACGCTCGTGAATTACATGTTGCAATTACACAATTTTCTCTATGGGGAGAAGAAAGTATTTGGCAGAACGTACAAATACATCAGGTTCTCATGTAGCACAAATTAAGCTGTGGCACAAGCACATGTGGCTTCATAAAAATCACCGTAACTCGCAAGCACCAAAGGCACCGGCGCATCCTACGTCGGACCACGGCACAGGAACCCCATCAGCTGAGACAGCACTTGGCCACCGGCAAGCCCATGGCTTTCCCTGGCAAAGCCACCCCCAATGCCTTGGACTAGAAGGCAGGGAGCAGGATGGAGTGGGGAAAAAACCCTTTTCAGGAGTGGCATCAGGGTCCGTACTCTGTGTGAGCCTGCTATAACCATGTTGTGTTTGCTTGGGGACCTGCTGTAAGGGGGATGCTGGGCTACAGATCCCTTCTGTCCAAAATCTGGAGGATTTGTTTATCTGTGTATACACACACAACCCTAATTTTGTTACTGCATGTTTCTGTACTTGCATAATATCTTGGATACCTCAAATGCATGGATTAAAGAACAAACGCGGAGCGCTGGCCTGCAGCCGCAGAGCAAATATTCCAGCAGCCTGGCAGGAGCCACCGTAACTCCGGTGATGGACATGCAGCAACCCCATCTTCCAGACGTGCATCCAAACCACACGTTTCGGGGAAGGTATGGTGTGAAATGGCAGCCCTGACAGCTCCCAGACAGCCACACAACTCCACGCCTTTTGGGCACAAAGCATATTTAATTATCATTTACCCTGCAGTTAGGCAAACTAAAATTCCTCCTTAAAATCCAGCAAGTGATGCCCATCACACCTTTATTTTGGGTCAACTTCAGTCATAAGCCCAGCAAAAACCACTGACGTTTCCTGACAGCGGAGGAACCCCCATGGGGGGAAGCTCTTGGATTAAGCCATACGTTCCTGTCTGAGTGAGGAGCTTGAGCAAACTCAAAGAGTTCTGGTGGATCAGAGAGGAAGACACCATATGCTGACTCGATATAAAATACATGCTCTGACAAGACCAAAAATGCCAAGAAGCTGAATTGGAGGGAGGGCTGAGACCTCAGATCTAATGACTAACCTTCTAACCATGCTTTGAAGTTATCTAAAAGAGGGCGACTGCATCAGCAGAAGTTCTGGACAGTTTTAATTCTTCCCCTTTTTCTTTTGCTCTTTCTTGCTTTATTTTGTTTAGTCACATCTGTCTTGCTTTTAGCCAAATGCTTTGGACTACCTCTGCTTTCTCCTGCATGGTGTCCTGGTTTTGGCTGGAACAGAGTTAATTGTCTTCCTAGTAGCTGGTACAGTGCTGCGTTCTGGGTTTAGTATGAGAAGAATGTTGATAACACCCTGATGGTTTCACTTGATGCCAAGTCGTGTTTAGACTAAGTCGAGGGCTTTTCAGCTTCTCCTGCCCAGCCAGCAAGCAGGCTGGAGGGGCACAGGAAAGTTGGGAGGGGACACAGCCGGGACAGCTGCCCCAAACTGGCCAAAGGGGTATTCCACACCATGGGACGTCATGCCCAGCTTGGTGGGGGGGAGGAGGAGTGCTGCTCGGGCATCGGTCAGCGAGTGGCGAGCAACTGCATTGTGCATCCCTTGTTTTGTGTATTCCAATCCTCTTATTATTATTGTCCCTTTCTTGTTATTAGTGTCATTGCTAGTTTCTTCCTTTCTGTTCTATTAAACTGTTCTTATCTCAACCCACGCACTTTATTTTCCGATTCTCTCCCCCATCCCACTGGGTGGGGGGGGAAGTGGGTGAGCGGCTGCGTGGGGCTGAGTTGCTGCCTGGGGTTAAACCACGACACATGGTCCCACCACCAGCAGTACCTGCAGGTGCTTCTGGCACTAGCCAACAAAAGTCCCTGCATGCAGCAGGACAGATGGCCCTCTGCTTCCCCCGCCATGGCCTGAGATCTCTGGTTTCCACCGTCCACCTCTGGCCTGCTTCTCCTAAGCCCTCTGTATGACGTCTGGTACTCACACTGCTGTGTAGGTTTATTTTATTGCCTCAGGCTCTCCAGCTTCAATTCATCTGCGAGAGAAAAGCCAAAATGTTGAGCATCACAAATGGGAGCTGTGAAAATGTGAAAAGACTTAAGTGGGCGGAAAAGGAGAGATGACAAAAGAAACTCTCGATAATAGTCTTCACTGGGAAAGAAAAAGGCAAGGCAGCAAGGTCAAATGAGCCAGAGCAAGACATAATCCTGAGAAGAGCTGACATCCATTCGTCTTCGTGGGATGTGAATTTGTCATACAATCATAGAGAGGTTTGGGTTGGAAGGGACCTTTGAAGACCATCTAGTCCAATCCTCTGCCACGGGCAGGGACACCTTCAATTAGATCAGGTTGCTCACAGCCCCGTCCAGCCTGGCCTTGAATGTTTCCAGGGATGGGGCCTCATCATTTTCCACCAACAGCACACCTCAGAGGAGAGTGATGGTCTGGTGAAGCTCTCGCTGCTGTCACCTCCTCATGGCCCTACTGAGCTCAACAGCCACAGGCTCTTGCTAGGGTGAGGAAGAGCCAAATCAAGACATCTAATGTCGAGAACATGAGTCACACTGAGAAGCAGCAGGAACCTTCCCAAAGAGGAGTTGCAATACCCTCTCCAACTGGACAAGCCTCCTGAAGACAGCCTACGGTCTTCTGGTGCAGTCTACTGTCACCTCACACAGGGACAAGGTCAAACCACAGAGGCAGGTCCAGTGTGAGGCTGAAACCCCCCAGGAGACCCTTCAGGTCCGTGCATGGGTACGCTAACACCTTGGGCTGCAGGAACGCCAACATCTCCGAGCTCTCATGAAAAGCAAGAGTCAGAGGAAAGCCCTTCCGGTGTTGTCTCCAAAATGACGTTTTATCTGCTGGAGAGAATATTTCACTTACCAAAACAAAGCACTGTATTACAGAGCTCATTTGAAAAGATTGCCGTGGTTTCCCTGTGAATAAATTAATCAATTTTATTAGGCTTGATGCTAAATTCCTGACTGACAGCTCCACTTCTGAAGATGCAAGCTGCCGGCTGGCTGCCGTGGAAGAAGTCTGGAAGTTGACAGCTCAAAGAGCTAACCGAGATTCAATTCACACCAAAAATAAAAATATAAAAGAGTGTATTTTTTAACTCCTTGATCACCATCTCATTATAAAATTCCAGTTAGATTGCCTGATCTCTAACTATCTGAGGATTAACAGATGAGGCAGGGTTATCATCCTGGTTTGGATATCATCCTGATTTAACCACTCATGGTAAAGTCTTGGCCATCACCAGGATTTTGTTAAAGAATTAAAAAATGCACATTTTTTCTAACTATAGAATTAAAAATAAATAAATAAAAAGCCTGATTGCTGAAGACAAAGCTTTAGAAAATCTTAAGATAAAATGTCTATGTTGGATGGCACCTTGCATGCCTCAATCTGGACTTACAGTAACCGTCCTTACCTGCTACCCACATTTGAGGTGTACCCCAAAGGGTTCTGGGCTCAATTCTCTGCCCCAAAACCACCTGTCGATACCCTTCTGTTACCATACAGGCACCCAGGAATCTAACGGAGAGGACCACAGAAGGTGTGGAGATGTACGGCCCCCTGGACTGGGTGTAGACCAGGGACAGAGGTGTCAACCAGAGCTGCCTGTACCCTCCAACCCAAAGGATCCCTTCGGAGCACTGGGAGTGGGACATCATTCCCACTAGGATGCCACAAGGAGACTGGTTTAACTTTACTTCCCTTCTCCAGTTATGGACTGAGCAAAACTTGGTGGTGAGTCACGCTCAGGTTAATTTTTTGGAGCAATATCTAGATCCAGCGTTGGGTAAGGGCAGTCATTAACATTTGCCAGAGACACACCACCACACAAAGCGTTTGGGTGAGAACAGGAGGCTCTGATGGGACTTCCTCCCAACCCTTCCATCCCGCAGCAGCCATGAACCCCTGACGGCACGACGAGCCAGAGCCCAGGCACAGCAGCCACCACCAAACATGCCACCATTCACTCCCTTCATCAACAGCGAGCAGGGACGATGGTGACCCCGTCCGCACGTCCATGTTTTTCCCCATGGAGACCCCTCCGTGATGCAACTACTGCAGAATGTAAAGACATTTATTGCGGCCCACTGGCATTTTGGTGGCCAGTCGAGCAGATTTCCTTCCACTGCACGCTTTTTGCTCCCCAACAGCTAACAGCAATACAACCCAACAGCGCGCTGGAGGGTAAATGTCAGCCCAGAGAGACAACAAGCAGGTGTGGAGGAAGCATGCAGACCCGGGGCTGCGACCGCTGCCAGTGCCGCGGTGGCAGCAAAGGTCCCCCCTGGGGTTCAGTCACAGCTGCCACCTCCCGAGCGGCTGCAGGAAGGCCACGCACCATGGGAAGCCCACGGAAAAAAAAAACAAAACAAAACCCTCTTGGAAAAACCCAAAGCGAGATGCATTGCACCAAGGGCTGGGGCAGCCAGGCAGCTTCCCTGCCTGCTGAGGCAGGCAGCAGCTCTGCCTCTTCCAGCCTGATCTCCGGCTGGGTCGTGGGAGCCCTGCCTTGCTGCAAAAAGCCTTTCGAGATGCCGCAGAGGGCTGCAGCTCGCTGTTTTGCAGGGGCAATTACTGCATTACACTCGGGGAACCATCTCAAACACAGAGACCCCAGCCATCGTAGTGACAGGTCAAGGGGTAATGGTTTTACACTAAAAGAGAGGAGATTCAGACTGGATATAAGGAAGAAATTGTTGACGCTGAGGGCAGTGAGACGCTGGCCCAGGTTGCCCAGAGAGGCTGTGGATGCCCCATCCCTGGAAACACCCAAGGCCAGGCTGGACGGGGCTCGGAGCAACCTGGTCTGGTGGAAGGTGTCCCTGCCCGTGGCAGGGGGGTTGGACTGGATGGTCTTTAAATGTCATTTCCAACCCAAACCATCCTGTGGCTCTGTGATTCTATGATTCATTAGGCTGATCTTATTACCCCAGGTTATTAGGTATGCATGGCACTCCATGGATTTTACTTCCAAATTCCCTCAGCAGCTCCAAGTGACCATGAAGGCACTTCCACATGCTGCAATCCGGAAACCTAAACAACTCTGTTTCTGTTATTAAAAACGGTTCCTTAATTTTACAGCCCGCCCCCCCAGCATGGGACGCTGCACGGGCACACCATCGGTGCAGAGCACCCATCCCCGCCATGCTGCGGTGACCACTGTGCTGCTGCTGCTGCCTACGAGCCCAGAGCTTGGGTTTTCAGCCCAGCTCCAGGACACAACCCAAATCTTCTCCAACCAGCATGTTCCAATTATTTCAACAAGTTACTAATTGCTGTTGTGAAGGGCATTTTTTGCCCAGTGCGTTTCAAAGACTTGAGAAGACTCAAACCGCTATTACGCTACTTCAAAAGGTCCTACCAACGCTCACAGGAATGGGGACGTGGTGCCACAAGCAGAAGGTTTTGCTCACCAGGACGTTAGGACCAACCACTAATTTACCCCTGACCAAAGCAAACAATCCATCAAAGCAAGTAACTGCTTCACCTTCATAGTTAATGTCCTACCCCCACGTAACCAACCGTATCAGCAAGACGAGCTAAGTGCTGTGCTGCAGCTTTTTTAATGGAGGAGGAAAGCCATTAGTAAGATAGAAAGAAAAAAACCCACTGAATTGGGTTTCTTTTCTGCCGAAAGTAAATCTTTTGAAAGGCCGTATAGAGAGATATTAAAAACCATAAAACCACATACAAAGAAAAATGCAGCTTAAAAAATAAAGCATTAACAGCTTCTTCCAAATGAAGCCAAACCCTTAGGAAACCTGCTGAAGATCTCTGCAGAGAAACTCCTCAATAATGGGATTATTGGTGTTAAAGAAACATGCTCAAGCTGCCGCCAGCTCTGTCCTTATCCTCTACCCAAGTTTATGTGATGCACGACAGAAGCGGCACGTCTGCCTTTCATCTGTGCAGATTTTAGAGCTACGCAAGACTATTTGTGACCAGAGGATCTCAACCAGCTTCTGAATCGCAGCTGGTGCCTGAGCCGGGGCAGAGACCACCTTCTCACCTGCTTGTAGAAGGTAGGATGGAGTCAGCTTGTTTCTCCTTGCAAGGATGAAGGAAAGCCTCCAGTCTTCAGAGCATATCCCATAGGATTTTGCTGCCAAAGGGGATGAAGACTGATGCCACCTGCTGATGACCTTGCTCTACAGAAACGCGGTTGCATCCTTGATGTTTCCTGAGTGCCTGCAGTGCGGTGGGGTTTTCAAAACATAGAAAATAAGCAATGTATCACGCCAAATCTTGCTCTCGAGCAGACAATAACTGAGATACAAAGACAGCAGTGCCATCACGAGCTCTTCTTCCACCAGCCAGAGAAAGTCTGCAGAGCATCACCGAGGACCTCCTAAATCACTCAGCGGCATGGGGGAGAGGTAGCTGATGGTGCTCACAGGATATCTGCTAAACCTTTCCCTATTTATTAACTTGATTAGGGATTAGACAGCTATTGAAATTTGTGTACAATACGAGATTTGGAAGAGATGTAACCATTATTGAGAACAAAAACGGATTATGAAGCATCCCAGGGAGCTGAAAAATACAGGCAAGAAACAAAATCAAATTCAGTCAAGCACAACTTTAATCAATAGCCACGGGGGAAATAACCTCAGCTGCAGGGAGAAGTGGCTCCTACTGCCATTTACTGGGTTGGGGTGGTGTTACGGGGCTGGTTTTTTTAAATACTTAACAGTAGTCAGGTAATACCGAGCAAGATATTGGATGGGAACTTACGCAAAATGCAGCAATGACATAGCGGCGCTCATGGATATTTGGACACAGTCAGCAGAGCATGGAGAATGAAGGGTTCGGGGTTTTAGACGGCATTGGTAGCTATCTATGCGTAATTAGCTAAGCAAACAGAGGATTATGCACAGCTGAGATCACCTTCTCAGCAGACAGATAGCCACAATTGGTCCTAAAAGAGCAGCATGAATGACAAAGCGATTAAAGGGATTTATAAGAAAAAGATTAAAACAACAAAGTGGGTGTAGTTTGACCAAACCCCGGCAAAAAGGAGAAGCTGCTTGAACTCAACAGGTCTGGACTGCGTATGACATCGCGCTGCCTGTGCAGTCCCTATGTGGATACGAAGCAGGGGATTTTCAAACTGGGATGACCTGGGTTGAGGAGTCTTGACTTGGAAGAGCGAGATCATCAAGGAGCTTCCCCAGAAGGATGGCAGGAGAGGTACAGGAATCATTTAGACTAATTAGAGCAGGATCTCGCTTTAGGGAGAAGAACGAAGTCGGTAGCAAAAGGTTTATTTTTACTTTCATGAGCACGACTGCAGAGTAGTTTGCTTCAGAAATCAACCACTTCACCACCGTTGGCAATGCCTGCTAGTGTTACAGCAGAAGCCCTGAAACACCTCCACGACATCCTGACCTGCACCCCGCCCCCACATCCCAGCTGGGGGGCAGAACCAGCCCCTCAGCCGCCGCCTCCTCCGCCGGCATCGCACCGCGGGTTACCGCAGCCGACGCTGAATCCAAAGAACTACGGTTTCACTACCTTCAAACCTGAGCTGCATTAACCTCCTGCTACTCTGGGGCGAGCAGAGCCGGGAGCTGCCGCTGATGCCCGAGCAAGGCTCTGAAGAGCAGCCGCTTGCTCCTGCTTATTACAAATACCCCAGCATCCAGGAGTAGACAGACTACAAAAAAAAGGCGTTTTCTAGAAAGCTATGGAAAAGCAACAAATGACAGGTAATACTTTAGGAGATGGGTTGGTTTCCTTAATATTTATTTGCATTATAGTAAGACCTAGAGGTCCTGAGCAAGACTAGGGACATGTTACATGAGGCTCTACACGGAGGGTGCAGCGGCTGCTGCCTGGAAGCACTTCCAAAGGAAAACACATCGTACGGCGAAGGAACCCCGGGGCTGTGAGACGGTACGTTTGAGACCACACAGCAAGCCGGGACCTACCTCTGAGACACCAACCAGTATTCAAGTCAGGCTCAGAAATTAAACTCCGTGGTCTAAACCCAAGCGAGACAGACCAGGACTTTCGCATCCTTGTGGGTACCACCTCGCCGGGCTGCCAGCCTGTGGTGGTACCACCCTCCGGCTGGTGGCAGAGGCTTACCTGGCTCTTTAGATCCCTCTCTGAGGTTTTTTCTTCTCTGCTTCCGAGTTGCAGAGGTCACAGGTATCCCAACACACGACGAGGACGTGCCGAGGCGAAGCAGGAGGAGCAGGCATGACGGGGGCGAGCAGAACGAGGAGAGGTGAAACACAAGGTTGGAGAGACCTCTTTTAGAGAGGAATTGGGCAAACTGCAGGGAACGCCACTTCAAAAATGCAGATTATCTTTTTTCCCCCATCTTCGGTTATCTTCATTTGTGTAGGGCTTAGATTTCAGGACACCTCCCTCTCTTCTCAGCTGATATTTTAAACTAACCATATGGAGGAAAAGGGAAAAAAACCCACCCAGCAACAGTAGTGCGCAACGGAGGCAAAGTCGTAGCTTGTTGCATCATTATTAATCCCTTATTACCATCACTCACAGCTGCAGCAGACGCCTCCAAAACACAAGGATCCCTGCCCTGAGGTATTTACAGAGCCAGTTAGATATGATATAATTAAGAGGTAAATAAGGCAGTAGGGAACGCAGTCAGGGGAAGGAGGGGGAAGGAAGACACCATTAACTTCAGCAGCTTTGCAGAGGTTACCCCTGTTTTACATTACAGTGTGTTGTGCCCACGAATTGTTGGGTTCTTTTTTTTCGGGGGAAGCCATCTGGCGTTTTAACCACCGAACCCCCCCGGCACCAGGCTCCATCATCCACTGCTTTCTTATTTAATGCTGCTGCCAAGCGGGATGCCACCTTGGCTCTTCCAGCACTGCCCAAACACCCCGCAGACACCCCATTTCTCTCCAGCTTCCAGCCTTCATCCCCTCCATCACAGTCAGCACCCCTCTTCTCCCACCCAGCTGTTCCAAGGAAGATTTAACAGGGCAGTGAGAAGGAAGCATGGCTCAGAATGGCTCAAAGAGCAGCAAAGCAGCACCCCTACACCCTACGCCTGCTTGATGTCCCTTGTCCCCCTTGGACGTTCCTTCTGCCCATGTTCTGAAGTCACGACATGACTTTAGATACCCTCCCTGTTTGCACATCGCCCTCCAGGACCACAGCTTTTGCCAATGCAGCGCCGGGTAGTACTTTTAAAAGATACTTTCCAGGTCTTAAAAAGCAAACGGGTAACGAGAGGAGGAGGAAACTCAACCACAAATCCTACTGCCCTTCGGGAAATGTCCCACAAATACCAGCCCCTACAAAACTCAGCCCGTGGGGAACTGCTTCAGGAGCTGCCCGAGCAGGCGGACGGGCGCTTGCTTTGCAATGACATGGGCAAAAATGGATTAATTGGAGGATGACAGCCATGGGTGGAGATGCTACAGGTGGAAAATGCTACTGGAAATCACACTGTGCAAGGACAAAAATCTACGAGTCATGAGCGCTGTGCTGCTGCTACATCCACTCATCACTTCGGGCTGTGTGATGGCAGGAGACGTGGCTGACCAGCAGCAAACTGGTGCCCAGGTGCCCTTCCCAGTCCTCCAGGGCCTCTGACCAAAGACCCAAGCACACAAACAGCAGATAACATCCCATAGCAGATCATTCCTATTAAATTCAGACATGCACGCACACACCACGTCCCTCCCGTTCGTGTGCGAATCCCAGGCAGGTCTGGAGAGCAGCGCGGATAAAATCGGCACGGGGAGGGATCCTAAAAGCCGCTGACAGCTACCTGCATAACTCGGGAGCCTCAGGGAAGGCACGTCAAAAGAAGACACTGCATATGGCACTGATCATGTTTGAAACGAGGAAATTCTCGATGTTGATGCAGCCCTGCTCCAGTCTGGAGCTCGATCTCACCCTGGCTGGAAACCACCGCAAGGAGAAACAGGAGCTGAGGATGAACGTGGTGAGCTCTCCCACCCGCCCATCCACATATCCTGGTGTCATCAAGCCTCTTCTAAGAAGACAAACTTTTTGAGCCTACCTTGTACACCTGATTCTTGTCTGGTAAAAAGCCTGGAGCAGAGCGGGTTCCTCCGTGAAGACCAGAGGAGGACGGGAGCAGTCAGAGCCCTGCAAAGCGAAGGGCCATCGTGGGACCACGCAGGGAGCCCAGCAGCATCTCATGCGGCAGAGACCTCGGCTGCAGCCAGGACTAACCCAGCACAGCATTACACACCCCGCTTCCAGCCATCGGATCCAGCAGATAACGCCGTATCCCACACCTTGAATCACAAATATTTTACTTTCATGGTCGTAGCTACCCACTTAATTAAAAGCAGTCTTGATAATTAAGGTTTCCAACCAATCCCCTCCTCTGCAGCCCTGCTGGCTACAGAGCGCTTCATTTTTGGGGGACGGAAAGAGGGAGAAATGGGGTTGGACCTTCCTGGCACCTCGAGGAGCTGAATCAGTCTCTGCAAGGAGACCGGGGGGAATTCAGTGCTGCTCGCTAACTAAGGCCCAGGGTGATGGAGCAGCGCTTTGGGAAGGGGCTGAGCCTTGTACACAGCCAGGGATCATTGCAAGGAGCAGCACCATGGGAAATTACAGGGTTTTTTAAGCTTCTGTAGCTGCACTTATAGCACCACAGTAGCGTTAGAAGAGGTGGTGACCATTAGAACACTTAAAAAAACTCTAAAGTTGCCGCGTTCAGCATCGTAACCAACATTTCCACGACAAGCCCAAATAAAACATGTTCAAAACAACTGTTAGCAAAAACAAGGTACACGAGGACATTTCAGCATCACATTCCCCTGAATCCGATGTCAAGAGATACAAACCTGCTAGGAAACGTAAAAAAGGAGCAAAAATAATTGCATCACTTCGTGCCCTTTGAACAACCTTTGGATCCTGATGGCTTTTGCCAGGAAGAATAATGAAAGTCAAACTAATTAAGCAACGAACAAGCCTACAGTACAAAGTGTGAAAATTTTAAAAGTCTGGCAAGTTGTTAGGAAGCACTCAGCTCCCGGCCCCGCTTTCCTGCTGTCGTTCTGGGAGCAACCATGATGCAAAAGCTGATTTTTTTTTTCTCTTCATTTTAGGCATTAACTCAGAGCTCCAGAATGGCATATGGTGGAAACTGTCGATTTTGAAAACATTTCTGATCCTGCAAACAGGCATCTACCTGCTTGTAATGTAATTAATTCAATGCTGCTTGTCACAGCAACCTGAGCAGCCCCGGGAAGATGTCCCAGGACAACCAGCAGACACCAGGTCCATGGCATGGACACCCTACACATTCTGGGACCTACCAGGGGGTTGGCTCCACGTTTTTGGTTCCTGACCCTCCCTGCGAAAAAGCTGCCCGGCTGACACCCTGCCCAGCTGCAGGAAGGGCTCTTGTCCTCCACCACCTCCTTTCTCTGCTGACGGAAGTATCTGAAGTGACCCACAATGTCTCACCGCCACCAGCAAGCACGGAAAACCTGGAGCGCTGGGAGCCAGCACGCATGGATGCCCTGTACTTCTGCTGGGAGCGGTGGGCTGGTGGTGCTAAAGCAACATCACCATTGCTGGTGCGGTTGGCAACGTCATGGCAAGCCCAAGCCACGACGGACGGTCCACCTCAGCTGGCATCAGTGCAGATCCTGCGTCCTCTTGGCCACCAAGCAAAGCGTGTGCCGATGAACTAAACCATCTGCCCGCTTCACCCACCCAAGTCCAGGGTGACCTCTCCAAATATCAGAGCTGATCTGGTTTTGTCCACTCGAGAGGGACAAAACAACAGTTTCCTTCCTTCGGGTTTCCAGGCAGGACCAACAACAACAGCAAAGAGAATCAAGTCCCTCCATCTCATACCAGAGCTGGGCAAGGACCAGGGAACTGAAAACGGCAGAGAACCACGAATATTCAGACTAACCTGACTGGGAGAATGGGGGTGGTGGGTGCGGAAGCATTAAAAGGAAGAAGCAGCAGCAGGACTAAAAAATGGCAGATGTTGATTGTATCCAGGTTAACAGGTCCTCAAGATCCCAGCACACCTCTACCTGCAGCGTGTCAGGAGACAAAAACCAGCAGGTAAATCCTGGGATGGGACAGGCTGGACGGACAGACCACTGTCAGCTCCTCCAAGGCATGAAGAGGCACATGCAAAGCCTCAGAAGAAGCCAGGAGGTGTGAGAAGCACACAAGCTGGCATCTCCATCCCACCTCCAGGAATCCTGCGCTGACCCCCTGGACACGAGCAGCTTGCGTCCAACGCACGTCTTGGTCCCACGACTCCGTGGATATGAAAACGTGAGTATGGATCTGTGAAATCCATTTTGGATTGGATGTATTTCAAACGAAAATCACCTTCCCCTGTTCTAAGGTCTTGCATGGAGACTTGCTTCATCGCTGATGCAATGCTGATTTCCCACAACATGCTGTTCACTGGGATTTCACCCTGGTCACCACCATCCATCGATACGTACATAAAACTGCTAGAGGATGGGTAAGAGAAGCCCAGCGGAGAATACAGAAAAGCAAATATCACAGAGAAACAACAAACTCGTGACAGATGTGAGTCTGAGATTTCAGGTCCCAGCTCTTCTCAGACCTCTTGGCAAATCATCATCTCCCCGTACCATCTTTAAAATCAATTTGCCCATCTTCGAGACACAGAATACTTTCTGCTACTTTGCCTTACCAGTCTGGATCCTGAGTTTTTAATGAAAAAGAGGTTCTTTCAGTGCCACGGTGCCGCGTTTTGATGGAAGACCAATATCAATAACACAAAAAATCTTACAAGGCTGAACAAAAGAGCTCTGAAAACGCAAATGGAGACGTTAGACTCAAGAGCAGCATCACGATACCCAACGTTTGGACCTTATTCTTGTGCTATTTAGTGATGCGCTGATGTCATCAGAGACAAAAAAATGGGGGAAAAAAAAAGATAAAGCAGGTTTGGAAATGGGAGTTTGCTCATGCCACTCCAGAGAGGTGTAGCAGTGCCTCCGGCTACAATTTATTTTAAGGTTTTAGAGGTTTACGTAAATCCTAAACAATCTTCTCCATCACTCCAGCCTGTTACAGTGATGTACATCAAAAACGAAGGCACTGTCGATGTCAGATTTACGGTGGAAAGCCCTACAACACCTTCCCCCACGCAGTAAGCTCGAGGCAACGACTGTATTTTTATTCACCCTGCGTAATCCAGCACCTCTGGGGCGGCGGGTGCTGCTGTCACGCAGGCAGGGACAGTCCCGGACCCGAGGAGTGAGTTAAAGGCAGGAGAAATTCAAGCATCAAAGCTCGTGCGAGAGCCCACTGACAGAGCAACCCCACGCAAACTTCAAAGGGAAAGAGCTCTTTCAAATTGTGCAACGCTTTGCTAAAGGGAGGCCATATACATGTGAAATCATTAACTTCATCTGCTTTTACTTCTTCCATCAATGATTAACGAACGTTAAGCAATCAGCATTTCTTTCTTTTAACGAGGAACACTTTTTTTAATAAAAAAAAAAACAAACACTAATGTCCTTACTTCTGCAAGTCGCCATGCGGATTCATGCCAGCTCTACCCAGCTTAAACATTTACACATTGATTTTCAAGGTCACCGCTGAAATACGTCATTTTCTACTTAGCACATTCTCCTACAAGCGCGCGGCTGTATTCAACGCTGGAAACGCTGCACACAAGGGTGCAGCACCGAAAACAGCCTCAGCAAAGTTCAATCCATAAAAGAAATCCGAAGTAAAATGCCTGAGGGAAGGCGGCCTCGGAAAATGCAAATATCATTCATTAGCCGGACGCCGGCTTTTCTTTGCGCTGTCGTATAAAAGCTGCATAAAAGTGACAGCAAAGGTTTCCCCCCCCCGCCCCCTCCCCAAATCCCAGCCAGGTCGCACAGCAGGGGAGCGCAGGGAGCCCAGCCATGCGAACACCCCACCGCTCGCTCCCAAACCCACCGCCAACCCCAGGGGTACCCTAGGGGGAAGGAACCATCATCCCTTACCTGAGGGCTTCCCAGCTCCACCGCTCTGCGTGCCGGCTGCGCAGCCCCCCGATGACGAACATGCTGCCGTGAAGCTCGCCGGCTCCCGCTCGCTCCCGCGCGCTCCCCCCATGTGCTCCCCAGGGGTTGGCGAGCCCTTCAGCGCCCGCCGGCACGCGGTGCCGTTGCCATCGCAGGCAAAAGGACTCACCGCCAGCTTCTCCCGCTCGATTCCCGCGCCGGCTGGCTGATAATGAAACCCAACGCACGCTGCCGGCGCCGAGCGAGCGCCGCCGATGCCACCTGCCAGGCGGCTCCGACGGCACGGGAGCGAGCGAGAGCAGCAGTGCTGCCAGCTCGCTGCGATTGGGAACAGAACTGGTCCCATCCCAGGGACTGTCATATTAAAAAAGAAAAAAAAAAAAATGAACCTCTCGAAATCAAAAGCAATTTTGCCTTTTTTTTTTTTTTTTTTAAATTCAGACACAAGGCAGGTTTTTAATCCGTGAGTCCTTATAACACACTATCCTAGCTGAATGTGCCAGAAACGTTATCAAACTTAGTCTTGTAGCCCTCTTTATATCATAGAAAAACTATCATTTCACAGGAGGAAAAACCACGGTGCAAAACCAACTCCCTTACCTGAATCATATCAGCCCTCTTGCACCTCCCACGTCCCAGCCCGGTGACCAAGCCTGCGGCTGCTCCATCAAAACCGGGCATTTTTGCACTTAAAAGCAGCAGCTTTTTTTATTTTCCAGCTTGGGAAAGGGGCTCCTCGGAACGTCAGCCTGGACTTACAACCCCGGTGACTGTAGAATAAAAGCAGGCTCAGGCTGCGCATCATCCTGGCAGTGATCAGGATCCCCCCACCGGCCTTTTCCCCGGCACTGATGTGCACCGCGGACAGTGTATTCTGCTAGAATTTTGGATGAGCCTGGTTCGTGTATGGAGCTGGGGGGAAAACAAAAAAAACCCAAAAGAATTTGGGGGAAAAAAATAAAACACCGATTATTGTCACCCTTCTGCTTTCCAGCAAAGGGACTTGTGTCGGGGGGCGGGGGGGGCTTGGTCCCAACCACCCCTGACAGGCAGGAGCATGGGGACTCGCTGTGTCTTCGTATCAAGTCACATCACAGGCACCATCAAGGTCTGGATGTTATTTTTTTTGAAGAGCATAAACAAAAGTAAACGGGAACCTTAAGATGTCTGGGCTGTAAAACGGCTCTTTTGATCCAGATCCAAGTATTTTTGGTTTTGCCATCAGTGTGGCATCTGAACGTCTGATTTTGGGGACCCCGAGGAAGGTCCCTGCTCTGCTGCCTGGCTCAAGAGGAACATCAGTTCTGAAATTCTTTTCATCAAAACCATTTCCACTGTGGGATTTGCACAGCACAGCTAGAGACATCAAAGAACAGGAGGAGAAAGCACTCAAAAAGCCATGGAGGGAGGAAACTTCAGCAAGAAACCTGAAAGAATGGGTGCTGGGAGGATGGAGAGATACAGAAACGACGCTCCAGAAGAAATCAGCAAAGGAGAAAATGCTTGGAGCTGCTGCAGCTGTGTTATATCAAGGAATAAAAAAGCCCAAATACTTAAAAAAAAATAAAAGAAATTTAAAAAAAAAGAGGAAGAACAGTAGGAAAAAAGAGCTGGAGGTAGGCATGGAAGTAAGTCCTGGAGAACTAAAAGCCTATCTAGATACAGCTGCAGAGTAACTTAATTAAAGAATAATGTCCAGCCAGCATTTTCCCTACTCATTGAAGGGGGCTGGACTAAGATGACCTTTAAAGATCCCTTCCAACCCAAACCATTCTATGACTTTCTGATTTTTTGGTCCAGGGAGGATGCTGTTATTTGCACGGTAGAGCCTGCAGGACCACAGATGTGGAAAGGCCAAGCAGAGATGAAAAAAATGCAGGAGAGAATGTCAGGGGATGTGGAGCAGTAATGTTGAGGTGTATAAAAAAAAAATAAAAAATAATTTAAAAAACAGGTAATACAGCCATGAACAACAGTATAATAAATACAGTCTTTGACCATCGAGTGCAGAGACCTTACGTGGTCCAGCTGTACCGCGATGGCACAAGGGAAAAGAAGGAAAAGGGATGAGAGCTGTAGTTAGAGTGTAATTCTACCAAAACCCCAGCACCCAAGTGAAGACTCTATTTCATCTACAATCACGAAGCAAATTAGGCTAAAGACTAAACCCCATCACCTGCTCAAAAACCAAGTTTCTGACTGCATTATTTCAAAGCACAGCCTTTTTTGGAGAGGATCCTTCCAGTTTTTCTGCCTTTTGCAGTCTTGGAGGAATTGGGAAGTGCGCAATATAAATTAAAAATAAAATAATTGAGAAATATGGGAAGTTTCAAGAGTTTACCAACAAATTCCACCCCTTCAGCTGTTCAATTTTTTACGACTTCGGCAGCAAAAAATTACCCTTGCTGGAATGGCCTAGCTCCAGCAATGAATTTGATTCCAGCTGCTGTGTTAAATGAATGATTAATAGATGTCTTTGTCTTGGCTGCATCTGCCTTTCACGAGAACATCGACGTTAACCTGGGCGTAACACCCCAATTCTGCCTTCGGTGTATTTTTCACTCCATCTCCACCTTCAAGGAGATTTGAAAGCGTCAGATTGGCAGAAGCTAATGCAATGTCACTGCAAAAAGGGAAATAAACTCAGTAAAACCCAGCTCTCCCAATGCAGAGTTAAATAAGACAAAGAATTTGGAAGACAAAAGAATTTGCAGAAGCTACACAGCTCCTGCGAGGAGCCCAAGTTTCATTTTCTTGCCCATCCTCCTGGGCACGGTGATTAATTATGAAGGCTGCAGAAAACAAGCGAGCGGAGGGGAGCCGATTCCCTGCCGGCAGCACCGAGCCCCAGCCTCGCACGCTGCTCATCCATCACCCGAACCGCTGGCAAACCTCAGCCGAGGGCAACCTCCGCTGCCCACAGCCCAAACCGCACATCCCCAGCTACAGCCTGCCAGCAAGCCGGGAACTCTGTCTGACCTTCAGCCATTCCCACCGAAAAGAACCACCAACTACAGGTTAATCTACTTCAGTATCTTTTTTTTTTTCCCCCCAAGGTATTTGCTAATAAAACACCAGAAACTGAGAACCTTTCTAGCTAAAATAGAGTAAAATAGGAATAGAATAGAATAGAATAGAATAGAATAGAATAGAATAGAATAGAATAGAATATAAATAAAATACCCTGTGGCAATTCAATGATACCATCAGGTTACACCATTGAGCATCTCACACTCAACTCTGCATTAACGTGGTTATACTGGTTCTTTTTAAGTTTTCTCCTGAATCAAGCATAGGATTTTGAGCTAAAAGGCTCCAAATGGTTCATGTAGGGCAAAGTCAGCTCAGAATAAGTTTTAACATTAATGATCCTTCCTCCCCAGATCTTCTACCCTCTAAACCTTTTGGCATCACTGCCAGCCCATCACAAGGCCCCATGCCGAGACAGGGTATTAAACCTCCAGCTCAAGTACCAAGGTTTTCAGAAAAGGACTTAAAAAAGAAGTTAAAGCTGTTCGTCTGTCAAATAACCCTACGCAGTGGTTAGCCAGGGCACTCTGAGCTGAGATTTCGGTTTCTTTTATGTTTACTTTTATGTTTGCCTTTGAGAGAAGAGGTGTTGGGTGCAGCTCCAAACAAATCAAAGCTCTTGGCTTTCCATCTTAGGCCAACAGCAACGACACCCACAGTATCTTCCAAAAGCTCTTCCAAAATCAAAGTTTAAACCAATGGTTGGCTACAAGAACCCAATGAAGAAGCACAGACCATGCAGGGATGGGACATGGCAGTCCGGCTGCTCAGCATTTCCAGACATCACGACAGATCCAAGGTTTAACAATAACAGGCAAGACAGAGAAGTTGCGGATGTCCCATCCCTGGAAACATTCAAGGCCAGGTTGGACGGGGCTCTGAGCAACCTGATCTAGTGGAAGATGCCCCTGCTCATGGCAGGGGGTTGGACTAGATGATCTTCAAAGGTCCCTTCCAACACAAACCATTCTGTGATTGCATGATTTTAGAGTCCCTTCAAAAGACCTCGAGCCTGATCTTGTGTGGCTGTGGGCAACAGCATGCAACAGACTTATAAAAGACCAACTAATCTGAATGCTCCACTCCCAGCATTCAAAGTTTCCCAATCTAAATGAGCCCAAAGAGGTGGAGAAGCGGTATGCAGGAATTTGGAGTGAGGCAATCCCTAGCATAATACCAGAAGTGCCCATTTGTAACGTAGGTAAGATGAGCACTTGACATTGACCTTTAAAAGCCAGCATCTCGATGGATGTCATTCCAGATTAGGGACGGAAAATGAAGTTTAGTTTATCCGAGACACAACTGCCTCGCAGTGAGCAGATGACACTCCAGAAGGAGAACTTCAGGGATGAAAATTATTTTCATGATACATGAAGGAGTAGAAAATGTTCTTCAGATTTTACAGCTGCTTGAATAAACTCCCAGCTTCACCTACATCGCATCAGAACCCTCTAACAGCCTTCTTGGAAAAGCTTGCAAAAGCCTCTATTGACAGAGCGAGCTGACATAGCAACAAGAGCAGATCAGATGAGACCACCAGATACCTCCACTACTCTGTGCCTTGTACTGTACATACAAAACCCACAAACCACCCTATACCGACCAGCTACAATGATCTTACTCCATCAACACCAACCTTAATCATCTACTAATTATTTATAGAGACAAACATTCCATCGTGAGATTTATCTTGATGCTCCAACAGCCAAAATCTCCCCTGGGAACCTGCAGCTTCTCCCAAAAGAGGGATGTGCTCCTGTACTCCGACAGCAGCGTCTCTTTGGCCCACCTGCACGTGCCCATAGACCACTGCTGGAGCTGAGCAGAATAAATACAACACAAACACATGAGGCTCAGCGCTTCTCTGAGGTGATTAAATCCACACGATTGCGTTAACGTACTTTGACAGTCAAGCCCCAGCGAGGTTTCCTACCCTCTCCAGGTAGCAAACAGCAGACGAGGAGCATTCAAGGTAAATGTCTGAATGGGAAAGCAAGAACAAAATAGCTTTATTTTGTTAAAAAAGCAACAAAACCAAGCTGCATGTTCAAGCCTGCGTGTTTGCCGAAGCCAGCAAATTCAGCACTTTCCAGCCCAGCTTCTTGCATCACTGAGAAAAAGCTATAAGAGACTGGAAAAGTTGCTAGGTTATGATTTCTGCATCTAGAAAATGAAGTTCATTGTAAATGTCTACTTTAAGCAACTGTCAGCACTTAATGTTTCTATTTACTCCAGTCCAAAAGAGCAAACTTTAAATAAAAACCAAACTTAATTAAGCATGTCACATTCTTTTGGGCGTGCCAGCTACAGTGGTGAGCAAGATGCATCTCCCAGCCTCCATGCTACAAACTCCAACCCACCAATGTGGGCCCGAAGTCGCTCCCAGCCCAGAGGCTGGATTTACTGAGGAAGAAATTGGTGACAAAACACAACTCAGCCCAACTTTTCTCATCTCGGAGACACTTTGAGGTTGCTTAGTCCCTGCTCTGCATCAGCAGCTCGAAGGCTTACGGAGGTGTCTACGCATGCGTGTGCCCGTTGCAAATTCATGGCAGCTGAAGCTTTGACAGCGTAACACATCTAAACCATGGTACAAGGAGGACATGGACCTGTTGGAGCGGGTCCAGAGGAGGCCACGGAAAAGGGTAATGGCTTTAAACAGCAAGAGGGCAGATTTAGATTAGATGTAAGGAAGAAATTCTTCACCGTGAGGGTGGTGAGGCGCTGGCCCAGGTTGCCCAGAGAGGCGGTCGATGGCCCCTCCCTGGAAATGTCCAAGGCCAGGCTGAACGGGGCTCAGAGCAACCTGGTCTGGTGGAAGGTGTCGCTGCCCACGGCAGGGGGGTTGGAAATAGATGACCTTTTAAGGTCCCTTCCAACCCAAACCATGCTGCGGTTCTACAATCTCCCCATTTTTGGTGAGGTGGCCACACTGACGACAACCACCCCACATGCTCCCACACCACCACCCCGTCACCATACAACTAGGAGCAAAAAGGTGACAACCACCCCTACGAGCTACAGCAAAAACTACACCTTGTCCCTCTTCACCCGGCTGCCATCCTGGTGACCAGCACAAACCGCTCGGCGAAGATACAAGAGCACGCAAAGGCATGGCCAAACTTTGGGGGCTGGGGTGGGGTGGGCAAGTTGAAGAATACACAGTTCACGACAGCTATGGGGTTCATCATCAGTTCTCCAAGTATCAACCCAAAATTTCTGAGCCTTCTCCTGAGAAGCAGGTGGATGATATACCCTCACCCATGCATTTGTACCTAGTAGTGGTAATCCAACATCACAGGACACTGCCAACAAATCAACTTGAAATCAAAGTTACTAGGTAACAGGCAGGAGCTTATTTTCAGTACCAGCTGGGCCAGCAAAGAAATCACTCATTTCTGAATGTTAAACGTGACTACCAGTGCTAAGATCACCATTTTCCTTCCACCCACCCAAATTTGCAGCTGCAGACTCCTCAGTGTACGTCCACCTTGAGGCTTTAAGGTCCTGCTCTGGAGGGATAAATAAAAAATCGATAGCCGACACTCAGAGACGCCAGGCAGCTGGTTTTGTAACCCAGCTTCTGCACACTGAGGGACACCCTGAAACGAAGCCTTATTCTCCTCCAGGTTTCAGGCTGGGCTTCAGCCAGGATGTCCAAGAGTAGGAGTTTCCATTTCTCTCTCAAGAACCATCTCCAACTCTATCCCAGCCGAAACCAGGACAGGTGTGGACACCGCTGACCACCGTCTCCTCTCCTCCACCACGTACTGCAGGACAACCACACACACATTACATATAGACCTACAACTGCAAGACCTTCTTGGCTAGGAAACACGTTTAATGACACAAAACCTCTGTGAGCTCTGGGTAAGGGAAGGGTGAAGTTTGCTGCTGAAATTGAAACTCAGCCTAGAATTGCTAAGCGACAAAAACAAAAGATGTTCTTCCCAGCGGATGGCGTGTGTTATAAACTCTGCAGTGGTGCAAGCTTGACATTCAGCAGTAAAAAGTGCAACTTGGGGAAAAAAAAATGCAGAGCAGGCTTCTACCCCCTAGATCCCTAAAATGCCCATGGCCAAAGGGGTTAAGTACACAGTAGATCGCGTGAATTTGGAGCGGCTATCAAGGAAGCCAAGCACAAAGCCAATATTATACAAATCAGGGTACAACTGCAAAACCACAGTCATCATAAAACTTCCTCCTCTTATTTTGCTAAAGTGGGGGTTAGTCAGCTGGGAAGACGACAGAGGGAAAGGTGTTTAAAACAACACCTGCACAGACTGACAAGACCCTGATGCTTCAGTGAACTTGGTCTCTATGAAGAAGAGCTCGACGTGTGCCACAGAGGACAGAGGTGGGCACCTGGATAGGCATGGAGACACTTTTTTCTTTCTTCTTCCTGAAAATATACGGAGATATTTATTGAGTCAGTAGCAAGACTTGCTACATAATGTATATATGCATTTATATATGTGTGTGTATATATATGTAATTTATTTATTTATTTATTTATTATTTCTGTAGATATCAATGACAATTCCCTGCCTTGACGGGGATATATAATCAGGGTAGAAGACACACAGTAAGAACACAGCTCGCACTGCTTGTCCCCAAACCCAGATGCCTGGCATCCCACCCAGAGCCAGGCAGAACTTGGAGCATCCTTATCCCCCCAGGGATCCACACCCGCACCGTGCTGGCTCTCTCCCCTTCTGTGTAACCAGGCAGGCTGCAGAGCATGGGGATTTTGGGAGCAGCTGTGGTCTTGACGCTGCAGGGGTATTTGAGGAGGTCTCAGTCCCTTCCACCACAGTGCGGGGAGGCTGCACACAAAGCAGAGATGTCCCCAAATAGCCCGTGCACGGCCCGTCTTCAGGAAAAGGCATGAGCTGCTTGTTTAACTCAGGGCTGCCTCAGAAGCGGATGCGGTATGTAGGTAACTGCGCCTTAGGACATACCCCCAAAGGGAAGGAGCCTTATTAAGAAACGGGACGATTAACCTGCAGCCCAGTATGAGCAGAGACCACCCCGAGGGGTACACTGGTGTAACTAATGGCATCGGCCCCGAGGTTGGTGGTCCTGCTGTCTGATCCCTTCTGAATCGATAAAACACTTCTTCAACCTTTGCTCTTCTAATGCCAGAAGGACGCCATTCGTTGTACTTTGGGGTACTTTCCAGCCCCAAAATGCTTCATAAACAACACAGTTGGGAGTGAAGTGCTATGTGCAGACCCTCCCCTTGCCACGGGAGGGATCCACACCTCCTCACTCCTCTTACCGTAGTTTTAATGCCTTGTAAGAGGTTCCACAACAGGAATAATTATAAACCGGTTATGAAAATAGCTGACCTCCCATGGAGCAGAGAGGTCCTAAGGGTTCAATTACATGACAAGAGAAAACAATCAAGAGACACCCTGGGTTCAGCCTTGCTTTTAAAAATGTCTTGCCTTTGTTATTCTTACCCAACTGTAATGGGTTAGGTAACCAACCTTAATTGCGAGCCAGCTGCGTCTGTGGTGCACACAGCGGCCCCAGTAACTGCAGCGCCCGTCAACAAAATCGGGTCTGCTGAGCTGGGATCGTCCAGAGCATCCTACCTATTCCCAGAGCCACAAAAAGGCTCATTATGTTTTTGAATTAAAGCTCCGGTGATGATGACGTTGTTTTAATGCAATGCCACTTTCTTCTTGTTCAGTAGAATTTGTACCAGGAAGAACTGGGGAAAAGGTGCATTTGGGGTTAACGCTCAGCACCAGGAATTGCCAGGCATGGGTTATCAGAGATGGGCTTTTCTTGTGGTCACCTCCAATCCTCCTCCCTCTCAAGCCTGAAAAGCAGGAGCAACGCTTCCCCAATGAAGCACAGAGGAGAAAGAAAGCAACTTATTAATGCTGATCCTATTCTTCAGACCATGGAATCACAGAATAGAATGGGCTGGGTTGGAAGGGACCTTAAAGATCATCTAGGTGCCTCCAGAACCACAGAAAGGCACATGAAAATCAGTATCACAACAGAAATAATCCCAGTCTGACCACTAACACACTCAGAAACCCATTGCACATACAGCGTCTTCAACAGGGGCATACAGGACAGATCCCAGTTGGTCTCCACCAAGGAACACGGTGGTTTCGGTTCCCACCGCACAACCCATAGATAGTCCTGGAGTCAAGTACCGTGCAGAAAGCTCTCCTCCAGCAGTGCAACCTGGGGAGAGCACCATTCTCCAAGGCTGCAGGGAAATCAGGGCCAGCCTACACCCATCCATCACCATAAGGATGCAAAGAATCTGGCCTGGTCTATTATGAATTATTTTAAAAGGAAGATATGTGCACCTATCATCATCTCCGCACTGCCATCAGCGGCAGTTAGAGCAAAATTATATATTACTAGCAAAGCAATTTGATAAAATAGCTGCATTACAGAAGAGCGTACCCTGAGATTGCTGAAGGCGGCACGTGCAAAAAGGGACAAAACTCGCAGGAAATTTTGAAATCCTTAACCCTTAGGGATCCCAATCTCATTATGTTCTAAAGATTCAAACGCACACAAGTTTAATCTTTTCATCTGTGCACTAAAAAAAAAAAAACAAAACCCTGACCATTTTCTGCACTGCTCTGAGGGCTGAGTCTCCACCAGGCAAAGCACAAAATGAGGGCAGACAAAAAAAAAGCAGCAGGGACAAGCAGCTCTCGCTGAATGATGGACACAGCAGGAATCGGGAACCTCTTCTTTTTTACAGAAATCCTGCTGCTCAGCGAAGCCTTTGCTCTGAAACAGGCTCCCACCGACTTCCAAACCGCAGCGGGATCCCCCTCGGAGGCAGGATCCGGACGGTGTGACAGGGGGTTGCTCCGGAGATGGGGCACTGGAATGACCACCTAACACCCAGCACCAAAACAGCTCGCCGCTGCCCCATTTATAATAATTGTTTCCAAGCAAACAAACAAAAAAAAATAATTCTCAAATTGCTACGGTTTAAAAAGCTGCACATTAAGTGGGAAAACTACAGACTGCCTCCTCTTCCCAACATGCAGCAGTGAAAAGATGAAAGACCACTTGTTCCCTACAAGTAGCGGCTGTCTGTGGTCCAGCAGCTGCCTCTTTATGCCCAGGAGATCTTTTCGGTTCAGTACAGTCCCTCAGAATCAACCTCTGCTTGGTTTTCTCGCAGAGCCTTCCCAGTGAAGTCAGTGATGAAGCCTCTTGAACCAGAAAAGCTAGCATCTTCATCTCTCCTCTTCAGAGCGTCAATACGTGCCTCCGCCACCAGAGATATGGAGAAAGACTTTCCCAGGGCAGGATAAGCTGTAGCTGCCCACTCCAGGGATTTTCTTTGCATCTTCTTTAAGCCATTGCCATCAGAGAGGGGATATCAGATCAGCGAGACCTCTGCTCCAAATCCACTCAAGCTGTGTATTACAACAGGACCCAGAGGACCCGAGAGCGGAGCGTTATTATGATTGGCACCGCACAAATACACAGAATTAGATTGTCCCTGCCCCAGATGTCAAACCCTGAATAGATTAGACTAAGCGAAAGGAAAAAAAATGACCATCTCCATTTTATAAGCAGGGCCTCCGGCCAGAGATTTCAGTGTCTTGCCAAAAGCCCTAAGGAGGACAGAGCCGTGCCAGCCCAAACCTCGCAGGAAAGCTGATCTCCGCAAGCAAGCGCTTCGGTTCTCCCTCACCCACTTCATGTTGGGTCTACGAACCCTTCTGGTGACCAGGCAGCTGAGAAGATGAAAGCCACACACACTTCCTTCCTGCTTACCGTTTAGTTTTCATCTAAGCAGTCACGGCAACCTCCAGACTTAGACCAAGCAGCATTTCAGCAGCACCTCCGCATCCTAAGGGTGGTGAGAGGCTGGAGCACGTTACCCAGAGAAGCTGTGGATGCCCCATCACTGGAAGCGTTCAAGGCCAGTTTGGACAAAGCTTTGAGCAACCTGATCTAGCGGAAGACGTCCCTACCCAAGGCAGTGGGGTGGGACTAGATGATCTCCAAAGGTCCCTCCCAACCCAAACTATTCTGTGATCGTATGCTCATGTTGATAAACCAAAATTAAAAAGCTAAAGCCCAATCCACAAAGACAACTATGATTTTACAACTCACGGCATCACTAAGAAGTAGGACATCTTGCTCATAGCGCAGACCCTGCTCCCCAGAAGAAGATAGGTCAGTTCTTGGTTTTTGGCCCTGCCCCGGGTTCCCCACGTCACCGAGCGTGCAGCAAGTCCCGGTCTCAGGAAACGTGTGGGTGTAAACAGGTCACCGATTTACAGACTACACAACATGGCACTTTCCAGCTGATGTAACACAAAATAAAGGCAGGTGGTGTGACCACATACGACTTCTGGGGAAACCACAGCTCGTTCCAGACAGGGGACTCACCAAAAAAAGCCTGCGAGCGTGTGCAGGAAGAAACGAGCATCTCTTCTGAACGAAAGAAAGCAAGAGAGAAAGGCAGCACACTAGCGAGAGTACCCCGGGCGCTCGGGGCAAGGCAAGGAGTCGGGCACCACAGACACCACAGCTCAGCGTCCCCAGCAAAAGTCCTGGGGAATTTAGGAAGAAAAAGCACCTTTTGTTCACAAAATTGCGTGATGAGACGGATTTTGGTATGGATGGATTAAACCCGAGGCAGAAAGGAGATGATGCTGTAACAGCTGCTGAAGCAGAGGGATGATAATCCCCAAGGAGGAGGTATCTCCCGCTTCTTCTTGCACATCAGTCCTGCCAGAACTGGGCGCTCATGCCCTTCACTCGCCCCACGCTGCCCACGAACACAGGGAATCGTGTTCAAACCACACATGCTGGAACAATACAACTGGGTGAGAGGCGGGAGAAAACCTTTCCCCTGAAATCTCCCACAGCATGCAACAGCACAAAAGCCTTTCTGGTGATGATGGAGAGCAGCCCTTGGAAAAGCACCTCTCCGGGGGTCCGTGCGATGCTCTAGACATTAAACTTAATCTCTCCAGAATTTGATATTCCCTCCGCTTAACCGCTTTCACTTGCAAAGCAGGTCCTGCAACATTTTCCATGGGTTGAGCAAGATCGCTCAGGGGCTAAGTCTGCTGGCAAAGCAACGGCGTGTTGAACGAGGTGCACAGGCAAGGTGGTCCCCGTGGCCAGCACGTGTGGCTGCAACACGTCCCCTGCTCCAGGGAGTCTCCAGAGCTTGGAGAAGAAAGATTCAGGCTGTGTTTTCAGACGTATGTAGGAAAGGACTGGCCATCAGGATGGTTACATAGGAGCGGAGCTGTTCTCAGCCCCACGACCTTGACAGCATTCCTCAGCCAACATGTGCTTCCCAAAGCATAAAGAACTCTCCCTAAAAATGCCCTTTGGAATCACATAGTCAAAATAATCATGAACTGAAAGCCACTTTCCCCAAACTGGGTTTCATGTTGCAGACGAGATTGTTACAATCGCAGTATCTGTAAGAGCAAAACTAAAAATATACTCGGAGTCGCACAAGACTCAGATTCCTCAGTGACGGCTGGGAACGAGCGACCGAGAGAGAAAACTGCTTCGAGTGATGAGGACAAGGAAGATGTACTTACTGCAGCGACAAAGGACTGTGCCTTTCATTGGGGTTTTTTTTCTGTTCACCCGAAGGACCAAATGTCACCCCGAAACGCCACCGCAAAATATGTGGAAATGCAGAGCGATGCAGCCAGCAGCAGGCACTTCTCATAGCACAGCCCAGCAGTTTTGAGATCCTCGGTCCCATCTGATGGGCCAAAGCTGGAGCTAAAGAGCACCTGGGACAAAGTTATCGATGGCCAAGTATCTCCTGGGAACCCCCATCTTCCACCACCGCAGGCACAGAGCAAACCTACGCCTACTTTGTCCCAATGACTTGGAGGAAGAGCAAACCCTCCTGCTTCAGGGATGTATCGGCTACTAATTACCAAGGATTAGAAAGACATTTTCTCTGGAGAGAAGCTATTCCATCATCTCCGCTGCTGTTTTCTCGCAGGTTCCTGGCAGCGCTGGACGATGCTGGACACGGATGAACTCTGGCTCCCTGCTGACTGCTGCCATCTGCGTGCTCCCCCAGTCGCACACCCCATCTCCTTCCTCAGCGTAGTTATACCGGCTACAAACTGCATTTAGCACATCTCCAGAAACTTCATTAACCCAACAGGAGCGGGAATGCAGCGTGACCAACCGATGAAGCAAACAAAATCATTTTCTAACGAGTGCTATAATGCTAAAGTCCAAAATATCATGTTTCTCGGGAGGCTCTGAAGCTCAATCCAAAAGTGAGCTGGGAAGCAAAGCCATGCTCAAATTTAAAAGCATTTTTAAGAGCTTTTCTATTTCAAAGTGCTTACTGTCCTATAAAAAAAAGGATGAAGCCTTTTCCCAAAATATTTTTAATGGCTCCCAAGGAGTCGCTGTACTATAAAATCTTTACATCTTAAGCAAATGTTATGAGTGTACATGAATTTCTATGGCACTCACAAACTGCATAGCTTTGGTTTCCAGACGCACACAATTCCTCCCATGTCCAGGACGGTGAGAAATCCTACCAAAGGAACTAGAGTAAGCTCATAACTGCTTAGAATTAGCTCAACCAGGGTTTGCTTCCAGCCACATAATGGTACTTTATATATATATATACATATATGTAGATTCATATTACAAGTTAGTAAGACTGGGGTTGGTTTTAGCTGAACCTGGATCCTGCAAATAGGTCTATGTTGATAGATTTTAGCACTCACATACTGCCCCGAAAAAGTTTCCAGCACAGACTAACTTTTAAGGAAGCAAGCGAAGACTTGGGAGACTCCAAGATTCACGCATGAGCTGGCGTGAGACGTATTTTCATTTATTATCCAGAAAAGCAGGTATTCTGTCTGACTGCCAACCCAGCACCCCTCCATCCTGCTTCCTGCAAACAAGAGAAACAGCTTCCAATTTTCATTACAGACTCAAGCCCATACCTATAAAAATTAATACCAAAAGTGATCGTAGTTGTTAAAAGGCTCCTCTCAGCATGGCTGAACCAGCCCAGGCTGTGATCAAGATGCAACCCATGCCAGCAGAAGAGTTATTTTTCTGCAAACACTGCCACTCCCTGAACAAGATTTATAAACCCAGGAGACAATTTCCCCCGCTGCGTCATTATTTCAACACTGCAGCTTGTGCCAGCATGGCGCTGGTGAGGACATGTCACTTCTCTCCCCATATTTCGAGGAAATAAACAGAAAGCTTTGGGGTGCAGAGCAGACCCATGGGCTCAGCTCCCTGATGGTGGTGTATCACCCCGGCAAGATGCATCAGCCACCAGAAGTCACCGGTGAGCCGAAGAGACCTCACCCATGTGCACATCGCTGCTGGGAGGCTTGCAGAGCTGGATGATGACATTGTGATGACAAGTCGTGATGTCACCACGCACCTCAGCTGCGTCCCGGGAGCAGGCAGGAGGCACTTGAGGCTGCTCAGGCTCGGCAGCCCGGCGGCCACCAAGGTGCTTCTCCAGCATCACCTTCCTGCTGCCCTTGGTGGGCAAGCCAACAGCAGGGCATGGCCATGCAAGCAACCGGATCAAAAGCTGGGTCGCTTTTCTCATTCAAAGAAAGAAGGAAAAATAAGTAAGTGTTTTACCACGACCTTGTATTTGGTAAACAGCACATGGACCCGCAGTCACTGGCCAGCACTATGCACCGCAGCTGATGCTGCATGTGTCCACGCGTAGAAAATAGTTACAAGCAAAACTCACTACTTCAAACAAGCTGGTTTTGCCCAAACAGCACCCCTTTAAGAAAGAAAAAAACCCTCCATTCCCATCTAGTTCTTCAAATCTTCTCAATATTCCCTAAGGAGCGTATAAGAGCTGTGCAAGAAGTGCTGGGGCAGGAGGCAAGGGGAGACCTTCCCATCTCAACTCCTTCCCTTCCCAGCTTCTTTCCCAGCACAGGGATGAAGCACTAGAGAGAGCAGCAAGCTTTCCACGGGAAAAAGCGCTCTCTCAAATTTGGGGCTGTAAAATCACCATATAGCATCCATTTTGCTGAGCCAGACCTGGATAAGAAGCCGCAGTGCCTTTTTAGCATGCAATTAGCAGGCTGTTAAATTTGACTGTCGGGTGTCAGGATGCCGGGGGACGACAAAGAACCCGTGGACCATGCTTACCGAGGGCAAAGGGATTCGCAAGCTGGATGGATGAGCAGGGCAGAGCGGAGGCACAGCGAAACCCACGGCTGGTTATCGACAGATGCTATCTTACTGCAATACCAAGAGGAAGAGACCGAGCTGAGAGAGGAAGGAAGACTTAAAGGCTAATGAATAATACCAAGAAATGGAGGTTTTACTGTCTCGACCCTTGACTTTTTTCCCTGTCATTAGAAGAATTATGCCATTATTTAAACACGTCTTCTGCTCCAGCAGAAATCTGCAAGCAAAACTTTTCCTGGGATTTCTGTGGACTCCTTCTGTAGGTCTGTCTGTAATCAATTTTATTGCATCAGGTGCCCCGGCAAACCCCGGGGCTATGGACAGCCTGAGCAGGAGTTAGATCTGAGTTTACAGAGACTAAACCCGATCCCAGGGTCTGCAGGGTCTCTTCCAGGGTCTCAACCCCAAGAGCAAAAGAACTGCATGTGCAGCATCAAAAGGCGGTAAAGGGGGACCCCAAATCCACAGTGACTACAGCAAAATTGTCATCCAGCCTCTGCAATCAATACTTTAATGAAAAAAAAATCTTAGACCCTGTTTCTACCTCATTTTTTCTGCAGACCACTTTCAAACAAATACTTCAGTTTAGAAGCAAAGTAATTTATTTTTTTTTTGTCTGCAGGAAAAGTCACTCAGACCAAGAACTGAAGCTTCCTCCTTCCTTACCTGTGCACCTTTATGACAGCCTAGATACAAATTAGATGGATGAGAAAGGTAGATAAGGTGGTTTCCATACTCGGTAATCAAAGTGCAATTACACCAGGAGTAGAAATTTGGCATCCAAATTTCTTCTTCCAAAAAAAAGAGAAATCAGAGTCAGTCACATTGTAACTCCACTACGAAGACCGCCTCGCATTTGAAAGGTAACCAACCCTGCTTATCAGTCTGCTCGCAGTTTCTGTTTGCAACCTACTGGGCACATCGTATATTCCCTGCAGGAGAGGTTCGGCAGGCGTAGGGCTGCAGCGAGGTGGCAGCCACCCGAAGAACCAAGCACTCTAGCCGGGGCTCACCTTCATTCAGCTGAGGCATCTGCACGGCAGCTCCTCAGCCCAGATTCCCTGTACCAGCCCTGGAGAGGAACAAGCCCCTCTGGGGAACGGCTTTCAGATGTCCACCTGCTTGTCTAGGTGGACATCTGAAACAGGCCACTGCTCTTGCAACCTTAAACCGTCCACCTCTCCCCACCACCACCGCCAGGCATCATGACCGCTAGCCCAACCGTAGGGGTGCACCTCCAGTGACGTGACTCCCATCTATCTTCCTGATTAATGCTCAGTTGGAAAGACAGCACATTCTGAATATTTTACTGCTGGGTATTTCACACGGCTGCTAAGACGTGGACTGCTAACCTTACGGAACATAGGGTATGACTCTCTGCTCCAAGCAGGCTCCCACGGGCAGACTCCTGAGCCCATGCCAAGTCCCAAAAAGAATAGCTGGGGCAGAGTCTGGCGTAGGGTCAGGATCTCCATTTGATGCGGAAGGGTGCACAGGAGGGCGAGGCGGTGAAAAGAGACAGTCGCACTTGATTCAGAGGGGACACGTGGGGGAGGGAGGGAGAGAAGCTTAATTCTTCAGGAATGGCATTCGTTACCCGGGAATTAAATACGCAGCAACACTCCTTCTAAGAAGGAAGGTACAAGTTCAAGCAAACGTACCTGCGTACACTTCCATCCTTTGCTTATGTAGAGTCTTTAGGCTTATATGCAAATTTTGTGGCCTTTGGATATTTTCTGAATTACCATCGTAGCTTTGGAGTTGTTACGCTTGAGCAAGCCGAGCCTCAGCCACAAGTCTGCCACGGAAAAACACACGGGAGCCTGTTCGTGGTTAGTGAATCTGTCATGACCGTGACCACAGAAGTGAGACTTTCCCCGTGCAGCACATCCTGCCACAATTTTAAAGAAGATACTGCTAAATAATTATGAAAATATACGGTTTTGCAGTTGTAGCGCACCGACCAGCACGGCAGCCCAAGACAGCGCAGCTACTGGCCCCACCAGCCCTCTGCCCATCCGGCTTCCCACCGGGGTGGGACGTTTGACCAACAGGATTCCAGCGCTGCTGAGGTGCTGACATGGGCCGCTTTCAGCCCCTAAAAATGTAACATACGGATAACGTCAGCTTAGGAAGATCCAAGGGCTGGTGTTGGCCGAGCTGCAAGCCCCGTGGCTAACCCCAGGCCAGTTGTCTTTCTTGCTGCTGTTGTAGGAGGACACCGTAGGAGGCATTTTTCTCTACCTAGGAACAGAGGGGGATGGAGGAAGCTAATACAAAACACCCTACAGCTCATTTATTTCTGCAGCAATTAATCCAGGGACAGCACTAACGAACATCGGCCAAGTCTTAGCAGAGGTTCAGTTTTATCTCCACCATCTCCAAGGCGAGGAATGCCCTTGAAGGTCATCACAACCTGAAGGACGAGGAGGTGGGGAGCGTTTGTGTGACAGCAAAGTTTCTCCCATCTGCAATTCTGAATTTTCTCCAGCACAAGGGAGCTGTCAGAAATGCATTCGATAAGCAAAAAAAAAAAAAAAAAAAAACCCAACCACAAAATGTAAAATCAGCTTTCTGGAAACTTTCAAGCGAGCAAGAGCGCATTGGTGCCACATCAGTAGAGGACACCCGCATGAGCATGGGGCTTCACCGGACTCACCGGTACCGCGCAGGTGAGAAGATAAAGGGGCTGCAGGACTTGTCGTACATTGGCTGGGTGCTCCACACCACTGTTATGCTGCTGGTGAACCTTCATCTGCTGAGAGGCCCTGACCCTTCCCCCAGTGCCACTGAGCCTCCTTCCCTCCCCAGCTGACAGTGGCACTAAAAATAGTCTGGAGAACTTGCAGAACCCCAACCGAACACAACCCATTGCATCACTTGGATATATGGATTCGTTAAGCAACCCTCTTCCGTAATCCAAGACCCCATCACGACCGTGCGGGTCCCTTGCAGGCAAGCCTTGCCCGCAATTGAGACGCGCAGCAGAAAGTCCACCCTACTACAGGGCTATTTTCAGCAGCGCTCAGTAATTGTTAAATTGCTACTTACTTTGTGCCAAAAAACCTCGGCACCCGGCAGCTGGCTTTAGCCAGTGTTTGATTAAATGCAGTTATGTGTCCTTACATAATAACTTCAGGACTGCTCCACTGGCAAGGCGTATAATCAATTATATCGCTGTTCAGTACATCCTGAAATATTAGAAGCTCATGTCCTAATTAAATAGTTTCTTCAGGCAAAAATGAAAATTACAGTGGATAATTATGTAACAAATTAAACATTTTTACACTGTAATCAATATCCCTAAATGCTAGGTAACTAGTGATGCTGTGGCACGATAGAGTAAATGCCTAATACATGACCACCCATTGGACAGAGGGATTTACAATTAATAATGAAGTTAATTTTGCATAAGAGGTTCAGAGCCACACCAGGTGACGATCCTGGGAAGGACAGCCAAGCTCCCCTTCACCGCAGGGTTCCCACCCCCATCCATCCACATTTAGAAGTCTCTGGTTTTGGTGTACCCCCTACACACCATTTTTTCACCTGTCCTCTATCCCTCCAATCCCCTCAATTTTTTTTAATGACCCATTTCCTTCACCTGCTTTCTCAAGTTAGAACCTTCATTTCAATGTATTTCTTTTATTTTACTTTCAACTTTACTTTGTTCTCCCTCCCTATTTCTCGTCTTTTCCACTATGGTTTCCATTACCTTTTTAAAGCCTTCTGAAACAGAATTATTTTATTTTTGGGAACACAGAGGAGGTCTCACTTAACTTGACCCAGGTTCACTGAACATCCTCTGCACAGAGCAGTTGTTGCCAGTTTGGGGGGTTGTGGCGAGATGATCGTTGTAGGTCCCTTCCAACTGAAAATATTCTATTCTATTCTAACCAGAAGCGCTTTATTTCCAGGGTCTGCTTAAGATTTAGGGGAATAAATGCAAAAAATTGATGTTTTTTCTAAAGGATGGTGGGTTTGGTTTCCATTCTCATGTTTGTTGTAGGGCTTCTTGCTCTTGAAGATACGAATCATCTACAATGACTCTGGCTAAATTCCTCTCTGCAAACATAATATGCTGGAGTATCAAATAGAGCACATCGGGTTCATTCAGGCTGAATATTAATTAACGTCTGACCACAGAACAGTAATCCCTCCTTTGGAAGGACCATGGTATTGCCTGCTGTTGACCAACCATACGCTTGGAGTTGGCCAACAGAAACATCTGGCATATCCAAAGGATGCAAATTCAACACACGGAGTCGGCGTCAAGGGCAAAAACCATGGACTAGGCCGGCCAATGCCACCTTCTGGTCCTGACTTCTGTGACAAATTTTTATATCCCACTAGGTACTTCTTGGTTTTATTCTTATCGGGTTTTGTTATTATTTAACAATATACATTCCTCCACTCTTCCAAACCAGATGTTTGTACAAGGCCACTACAGAGGAGTTTGATGGTGGAAGGGGACTGACACTGCAAAATTTAAATTTTCCTTATAAATTGTCAAGTACATTTACTAACTTAATTTTTTTTTTAAAGACACCAGTGGATTTCAGCACCTAACCTGACACGACATACGCTTTCTTTTTGAAGCACGCCTAAACCCAGTGAGATTCAGAGCTCACACACAAACATGGATGGATGGATGAAGATGGAAGAAAGCAGATGCTAAATTCTAGTACGCTCCTATGCCGTTTGTCAGGGAGAAATACAGCGGTAGAGGCTACAGCTGATTTTAACTTAACCTGGGTCTTGTCCCTATTAGTAACTGTTATTTCTGAGCTTTAGTAAGCATCTAAGCACATCTAAGAGGAACCAGAAAGGCATTCCTACCTCAAAGCTACAAGGGGTCCTGCTACATAATAAATTAAAAATTCTAGAAATAAAAGATAATTATTAACTTTCATGGTGATTTATCTTAGCATCTGTCAAAACACTTTAAAATACATTTTGAGCATCTGTCCTATAGAGAAATTAAACCCCTCACTAATTCATCGTTAGCCAGTTCTCAGAGGGGCATGAGGTTTCAAACAATAAACAGTCTTTTTCTAAAATCCTGTTTTTTCACTAAATACAGACTTTGCAAGGTTCCCATTTTGGGTTTGTTGTGGTTTTTTTTTTTAATTATATATCATATATTAAAATCCCAACAATGCAAGTCAGGTTGTGTTTCTTTTTCCAAAGCCAGCCTATCTGAAGCAACAGCCTTAACTATTTATTGAGATTGCCAGATAAAGTCCACCATCCACACCACAATTTTTACATTAACCACTAACAGATACATAAATTTAGATTAATTTACATAAATTAGCAGCACAGCAAAAATTTAAAACTATTGATATCGGTTAAGGAGGAACACCCTACACCAGACTGATCTGGAGGAAAGCGTGCACAGATCTGTGCAAAAATGTAGCTATTAAAGTTCTATTCCTCAATCACAGCTGAAGAGCTGTACAAACCCCTCATCTCCCTCCTCCTCTCCTTAATCCAAGCGTGTTGTCAACACGGCTAAAGCAAGAGAAATCTGCAAAGCATAATTACACCTTGGGACCGCTAACATGACATTCTCTAATAAGTACTCCCCTGAGCATCTGCTGATCTAATAACTGGCACTAGAAAACACGGCGTGCTTATCGGCACGGCCATTAACTCATTGACTCAGCACACCGGCAGGGAGAGGGAAAGGAAAAGTGAGGTGAGCAAAGGAGAAAGTCGATCAGACTTTTCGGGCATCTGTCACTGGGTGATGGTCTTTCAGCTGTGTTAGTCGAAAAGGAAAGAAAAAAGGAAAAAAAAGAGAAAAAAAGAGGGAGGGGGATGAAAAAACAGGGGGGAATGGGGGGAAGGGGAGAAAAAGGGATGAAAAGGAGGGAAAAGGGGGAAAGAAAAAAGAAGAAAAAAGAAGAAAAAAGGAAAAGAATAAAATAAGGAGGGAAAAGGGGAAAAACGAGGGGGGAAAAGGACAAAAAGATAAAAAAGGAAGAAAAAGAAAAAAGAAACAAGGGGGGAAGAGGGGATTAAGGAAAAAAATTCCTACTTGATGGGAATTTCAAGAATGCCATTTTTCCATCACTCACTCAAAATGACATTTTCAGTTAATTTGATGGTGGAAAGACTCTCTAACCCAGTGGGCTGGGTAGGTTTTACAATACAAAGCCTCCTTTGGTCTTGCCCATCTATTTAAGCCAGGGACGGAGCTACAGTTTAGGATTATGATCATTTTTAATTCCCATTCTCTGGATCTCATCTTGGCACTGGAATTATACTACTGCATACCGTCTGAAGAACCCTCCGTCATGATTTGGACACCGTGCTCAAGCACTCGGCTGTGGCTCTCTTGGACACTAGGAGGAGGAGGAGGAGGAGGAGGAGGAGGAGATCTTCCTGCTAGGCCAGGTCTGGACCCACGCAGAGACTGGCTCTTGCCGGAGCATCGCTGAATGCGTTCCTCGTGGAGCAGAGCCTCATCCAACAGGCACAGGCAGAAGGCACCACTCCCATGAACTAAGCCAACCCAACGCCTTTAATGTCTGAATAATTAGCTAGTGGGGGTTAAGGCTAAAAGGCCGCCTTAATTGAGTTGAAGAGGGATGGGCTAAATCCTGAAGAAAATTCAGATTTGGCAGAGAGCAAAGCCTTGTGAAATCCCAGGACAAGTTCGCCATTCCTCAAAGCACAGCAAAGCTTAGATGTTGTAGAAGCACCTCGCTGCCTTCAAAACACAAATAGGAAGGCTGCCTGCGCTACCTCTTAAAAAAGCATGCCCAGTAAAATGATTAGAGTAAAAATAGTGTACTCTGACACAACAAAAATACATCTGATTTTTCGCCACCTTCTTGTGCCAAAACACGACAAGATTTTGCTTAGAGTGCATTTCGCTAAAGCTCCACGTGCCGAGAGCCTGCTCTGCTGCATGCCGGGAAGAAGACAGCTCAAAGACAATGGCCAGAGGAGAGCTGCACATACCCCATTTAAAACTCACACTATAAAATAAACAGCGCTTTATAGAAGCAGCTATTTAAAAAAATCTTTTTTGCCTCAGGCCTTGGAATATGCAATAAATTCCCCTTCCATGTTATCAACTAAATATGGTCTGTAACTTTGAGGAAGGTCTTGCTGCAAAGAAAAACTAGACAACATCCTATCCCATCCCATCCCAGCTGCATCTCCATCCCGGCTGCAACTCCATCCCGGCTGCATCTCCATCCCAGCTGCAACTCCATCCCAGCTGCAACTCCATCCCAGCTGCAACTCCATCCCAGCTGCATCTCCATCCCGGCTGCAACTCCATCCCGGCTGCATCTCCAGCCCAGCTGCATCCCCCCCCAGCCCAGCTGCATCCCCCTCCAGCCCAGCTGCATCCCCCCCAGGTCCCTCTGCCTCTGGTGAGTGGTGGGAGGAGGTGGCAACCACCATCAGGTGCTGCCATCAAAATCCAACACAGCAGTTTCCAGAGTTAAATGTCAAAGCCCCGACTGAAGCCCATGGGGGTTTCATGAGCCACTTCTCCCAGCACTGATGCTCAGCACTTCTGGAAACCCCCGCATGTCTTCCGTGGAGGAAAACTTGCTCCTACTCAGCCACAGTAACTGATAAAACAGTCCATTTGATAAGGAAAGGTCACTCATTCAGAAAAAAATGCCCAAAGAGCATTTGTTAATGCAAATTGCCATAGATTTCTGGCTGGAAACAAAGTTGGGTTCAATTGACTGTGGCAGTTTCTCTCTACTTTTTCCATAAACCAAACTCTTCAGGGCATTATCAGGTTTCTTCTGTACTCTAATAGACCACAATTCTTCCCACAAAGTTCAGCAACACCTCAGCAATAAAAAAAATTAAGCAGAACTGCACCCATTTTTCTGTGCCAAATGCTCCTGCTCAGCCGGTAGGGAAAGATACCGTGAATTTAGTGAAGTTCCTTCACTAAACACCGAAATTCCCCTGGCATTTCCCTGGCCACGGGAAATATCCCGGATCTCAATTTAAGCGACAAAAAAGCTCAGCATTGGAGGTACGCCGGCCACACGTCTGATGTTGCAGGGAGAGAAATCACCTGCCCTAGGCAAGAGCAGCAAGAGGATTTCACACGAGTTTTCAGGGGAGTACAGCGGGCAAGAGATTTATTGTTTGTTTGGTTTTTATCACTTCGTTTTAATGAAGCAAGCTTGGTTTCTTTCTAAATTGAATACATACACTCTACCCGTCCCAAAATCACGGTTTGTGAGGGGCTGTGTGCAGGAATCTTATGTTTAGCCCAACTTCAGCATCTGCTTGGCTGCTCCCTTACAGCGGAGACCCAGGAAACCCACCCCCGAAGTGGGGCTTGCTGCAGAACCCGAGCAAAATAACACAAAAAACCAGCACATTTCAAACTAACCCATTTTGAAGCCCGTTTTTGGAAGGCTGGAAAAGCAACCGGCTCTGCTGGGAGGCTGCTCCGGGTCTGCACCAGCCGGATCCTGTGGGTCAGGGGTTTTAATGATGGGCAATTGCCTGACAAGGACAAAGTACTTTTGTTTCAAGGGCTCACCCTCCTGCTTTGCAGAGCATAACACTCTTAAGCAAATATCATGG
The DNA here is from genome assembly GCA_034782735.1 of Sagittarius serpentarius. NCBI lineage: Eukaryota > Metazoa > Chordata > Aves > Accipitriformes > Sagittariidae > Sagittarius > Sagittarius serpentarius. The sequence continues at coordinate 28,448,535 of JAVKLA010000017.1, read as the reverse complement.
AGTAATGCTTAAACGAAGAGAATCAACCAAATCACTTCTAACCTGCTAAATTCACCTTCTCATCTCCCTGGATGTAGCTCCAAAAATGAGCTTATTGCCACACTTTGCATCTTCATAGATTTGGTGACCATATCGAAGAATTTTAGGAGCATTCAACTTCACAGCGCCTCTATCTGGTAGATACTATCAGAAAGAGTACCAAAAAATAGTTTCAAACAGAGACTAGCTTGCCAACAGCTGCCAAGAAATACATGGAAGAACCCGAATGATACTTTCCTAATCAACAACCTGCTTTTTAAAAGCAGAATATAGTTTTCAGGTTAATGGTAGATAACAGCAATCCTCAGCCCATGTCTTTCCTTCTCCAATGGTAAAAGAGAACAAAGCAAGTAAGAAATTACTGCAGACTGGTGGGTTTTCTTGGTATAAGGAGCTTTATTTCTTCCCCAGAAATTCCCCGAGCACAGAAGACGACGACTCCTTCCCAAGCTGTTCAATACAGAAATCTCAAACTTGAGAGTGCTGGTGACACCTCTGTGAAGATAAATCTTCCTAACCACCCAACCTTTGCAGATTCCAGAAGGGAACTGCAAGATAAAACCTTCTCCTGAGAAACCTGGAGGTTGCTCTGCCTGTGCTGGGACTGCAGGGAGGACTTGGCTTCCCAGAACCCGGAATAGGTGCTAAAACACAACCTCAAAGGCCACATCTCAAAATAAGTTGATGGGGCTGTTTTAAAGCACTCTGCAGACTGAAGAAAGACCATGAAACTCCAAGCAAGCTGTCTACTGGCTTATGCCTATTCACCACAAAACAAGAGGACAAGTTAAAACTGGGGTGGAGACACCAGAGAGGGGATATGGGAGAGGAAAGAGAAGTTGATCATGATGGAAAGCACCCTGTCTCCCATACAAACACATTGGCCTGGGAGAGTATGAATGAAGCAGAAATCCCATACTCCAATTCAAATAAATCTCTGCTATTTCGACAGAATGTGGACTTTCACAGCAGAAAACACAGGAAGAAAATCTAGGCTCCTTGCCCAAGATCAAGTATTGTCAGTGGTAAAGCAAATTTCTGGCCTTACGTTACTGCAATCTAATCTCTAGGTAACGTCTGACTCCCCATATGATAGCACACAGCAATATCCCGCTTTTAAATGCTGGTCTGCTAGGAACAAGAATCGCCAACATACTCTCAAGCACCATATAACCACTCAAAGAATGAAAATGAATCACAGCAAGAAGGAAAAACTTACCAGGTTAATATAGTATTAATTACTGTTTCTTGTGACCAAGAAGGAACTTCAGCAAGAAGCAGAACCGCTCTCGTTTGGCAGGAATGCCACAGAAGCTGCATCAGATATTGCCCTGGGGAGGAGCAGGCTGGGGTTACATGCCCAATTGAGTAATTTCCAAGTACCACCTGCATCTCCTGAGCCTGAGACACAAAGATGCTCAGCTTCCCAACCTCCAAAGGGCTGCACAGGAAGCTACCAATGCTCTGTACCTTCAGAAACAAATTCAAAGCATCCTTACTTAGTCACCCATATGAGAAGCCAAGAGTCCAGCCTCATTTCTACCCTTAGAATCATAGAATTATAGAATGGTTTGGATGGGCAGGGACCTTTAAAGGTCATTTAGTCCAACCCCCCTGCAATAAGCAGGGACATCTTCCACTAGATCAGGTTGCTCAAAGCCCCATCCAACCTGGCCTTGAACACTTCCAGGGATGGGGCATCGACCACTTTTAACAACTGTCTTGCCCGTTATCATTAAACCTCAGATCTGTCGTGACACCTGGAAATGCTGAGCAGCCGGACCGCCATGTCCCATCCCTGCATGGTCTGTGCTTCTTCATTGGGTTCTTGTAGCCCCGTCCAGCCTGGCCTTGGACACTTCCAGGGAGGGGGCATCGACCACCTCTCTGGGCAACTTGGGCCAGCGCCTCACCGCCCTCAGCGTCAACAATTGCTTCCTTCTCTCTAGTCTGAATCTGCCCTCCTTTAGTTTAAAACCATTACCCCTTGTCCTGTCGCTACAGGCCCTGCTAAAAAGTCTGTCCCCATATTTCTTCTAAGCCCCATTTCAGTACTGAAAGGCCACAATAAAGTCTTCCTGGAGCCTTCTCTTCTCCAGGCTGAACAACCCCAGCTCTCTCAGCCATTCCTCACAGCAGAGGTGCTCCAGCCCTGGGATCATTTTTGTGGCCCTAAAATGTGGCCCCTTCTATCTACCCCCACAAGGAGAAAAGTCTTTACCACCATTTGCAACGTGCTTTGGAGCTCCATGCTGAAGTGCAAGCTCAAGACATGAACATCTCGGGCTATTAATCCACTGTTTATATTAAGATCTGCCACTATGGACACTATTTTACTACTCTAACACAGAAATGCATGTACACAGAGCAAATAGTAAATCACCAAGCGCAGCACATGCAAGGATGAGCTCCTCCTTTCCCCAGGCTCTCCAGTGCTGCCGTTCCAGTGGCACCAGCTGGAGGTTACTTGGGGTAAATGCACGGTGCACTCACCAAGTTTTACTTCAGTTTTGTGCAGCGTAACTTGCCAAGCGGACGAGACAGGGGATCCCAAAGATGGAAACCAACAGCCTCACATGACTTCTTAATAAAGACACTTCCTCAGATACACGCTTTGTAAAAACAAAACACCAACAACGAAAAAGAGAGGTTGCTCAGTACAACAATTGCTTTAATTTTCAAGCTTTTTGAGTTACTGAACTTTCAAGCAGGGCTACAGGAAATGTGTTTTATAAGGTTATATGAACAGATGCCATTCACATCCCGGCACTGCTGGGGGATGCCGGGTGCGGAGCACTCCTGGTACCCGGCAGGATGCTCTGCTGGCCCAGGCTGCCCAAGCTAACGTTGCCATTTGCTTCACACGGAAGTGTTACACCCCAACTGTGCTTACAGTACAGAAGATGGGCTTGGAAGGGACACTGTCCATTTGAAATCTAATTAAAAATCTGAATTTTAAGTAGCTTTGCTGATAGAGGCAAACAGCCCCCCCCACTTCATGGCCACATTTTTCCAAATACTATTCTCTTTGTGCAAATGTAGAAATGGCTCACGTTTTCTTGACTGTTTATCCCCTTCTTGATTCATCCACTGCACCACATTTCCATCTGGATAGATTTGCCAAGCAATGTATTTGAGGAACATAAGGATTTTATAGGTCTTTGGGGTTCTGTTTGTTTTCCTTACAGACCTGGCCCTAGAGTCAGCTCCAAACCCTGACCCAAAACCCGGTATGCATCTAAACACCACTTTCTTTTTTGAAGGAAAAGCTTACACCATTTTGCAGCTGCATCCCACTCCCTGGGGAGGGAAAGCAGCCCAGCAAGTGTGCTGGGGCAGCCTTTTAGGCAATACATTTATCCAACAAACAATTTCTCTTTTTTTTTTTTTTTGCTTTACCGCAGCAAAACTGATCTGCTTCTTCATTATATAATTTCCACTTACGTTCTCCTTTAGGCTTTCTCCTTGAAGCAGGCTACAGAGAGCTCAGGAGCAGGAGCTCTGCAACAAAGGCATCTGCCATAGGAGGCTTGCAAAAGTTCGGGAGCACCTGCCAGGAAATACTCCCCAAAAACACATTAATTTGCAGAGAGAAAAAAGATAGGGCTTCATTTCACACCGCCCTTCCTCTGCATCACCTCCAAGTTACATGGAAACACCACGAGCCCTTTTGTTTCATGTGCATGTGAATGACCGACGTGATAAAAACACCGCAGGCTGAAGTGCAGAGAGTCCCCTCCGCTAAGCTAAAGCTAAGCTTAGCTAAAGCTAAACCAACAGCATTTTGCACCAGCTTTGCCAGGTGCCAGGCAGCAGGACCGGACCCGCATCCTCTGCGAGCAGAAGCACTGCAGGCGCGGACACAACCTGTCTCCCAGTTGCTAATCCTTAGGTTTGCAAAAAAACAATAAGCATTAATAAAACAAACAGCAGAATAAGAGGCAAGGCATCAAAAAAAAAAAAAAAAAAAGATGGAGAGATTTGGAATTAAGTCCTAAGAATGAAGAAATGGGATGGGGCAGCACCACAAACTGTATCCTTGCTTCAAGGAACTGCGGGAGAATTACACACTGGGTGCATCTCCTGCCCTAAATACAGTGGGTGTGTTAAAAAAACCCAGCGTGGTGATCAAGTATATTTAAATGAGGAAAAAGGGCAATCTCGTACCACAGAAATGGGTGTAAATGTGCCTCAATCAAGGAAAAATGAACGTCTCTTGTATAAAGCTGGAGCACGAGTGCATGTAGGCAAATGCACGGAGGAAAGCAGAAAACCAGGAGGGGGTCAGGGGAGTCCAGCTCCCTCGTGGAGGGAACATGAGGCTAAACTAATTAAAATGCACAGCCCTTGGAGAGTTTCAGGAGGAAAGTACTGCAGAAATAAGTCCAAACCAATGCTATTAAATCACAGATATTAATAGTGGAAGAGATCCAGAAGTATCTGGTCTGCTAAAATGGAGGGCAAGAGATGCTCAAGCCATTTCACGAAGCATTGCAGAGAAGCAACCACATTAAAATCCTTTACCGATGCTACTCGGCACTCCTTAAAACTGTTTCTACAATACCAAAATAGGCAAGTGCCTGAGAAAATACAGCAAAATGGCTGGGCTGCTCCACATAACATTTACAAAAAGTAGGACATCCTTTGAAAGACGTAGGATCCCACCGAGGTGACAAAGGGCTGCAAGCTATAAGTAACCCAGTGTCACTTTTGTTGAATTCTCCCCCAAAATTCTTCACTGCAAAAACGCTCCAGAGAAACAACTTCTTGCTTTGTCCGATGAATCAGGTTATCATCACTAATGAATTCCACAGTTCCCAAAAGTGCAAGAAATGCAAGCAGAAGATCCAGTCTTTTAAAGAAAACATCAGCTGAGAAATAAAGTGGAGCGGGGTGGGGGGGAGCCTACCTATAAATCCCTGGAATTTGGTAGAAGATAAAGCACCTTCCAGCACAAACTGGAAAAAGTGAAGGCTAGTTTACGTAACAAAACTTGTGCACATAACAAACACATCCTCCGTGCAACTGTAAAGACAGCATTGCAAAAAACATTTCTGCAGCAATGTGCTGAAGCTGCCAGCAACATTTTCTTTGAAAAAGGAAGATGAAACTCAATGTAAAAAAAAAAAACCAAGCACATAACTGGTATTTATTAAACCATTAAGAAAGAGGGAAAAAAATTGCCAGTTCACAATGATCTGTAAATGTGCATGGGGCTAAATTTCAGGACCGCAAAACAGATGTGCGTGCAATTCCTGCAGCTGCACAAACAATACAGGCAAGTAAGACGGCTCCAGCAGTTCAGTGTGAAGTTCACACTGGTGCAAGGATACGGCTTATTTTATACCCATGCCATCACACTATAAGTAACAGTTTTCTTTTCCCCTCCCTAATTAAAGCCTGTGAAAACAAAGCGATGAAAAGACTCAGCTGCGGCACGGCACTTGCTAGCTGCTGCAGCGCAGGGAAGGCTGGGGCTGGAGATGCTGCCTTTAGAAGATGGCAGCTATGTGACACCTGGGTAATCACAGCTGAATCACATTAATTGTGTTAATATTAACAATGTTTGGCCTTGGGGGCTCTTTTCATAAGAAATCGAGGCTATTCCTCCCCTTGCTCTAGAGGATGGTGTTGAAGGCACCAGGGAAGGACATGACAGCTGTTCCAGCAAAGGGCGATGCTACCCTGGGCGGTCGAGCTGGAAGGTGACACTTGTCCTTCGACAGAGAGCGCAGCAATACGGGCATGCACCTGCAAAAAGATCTCTTATGGGCATCTAATGTGTTTTATGAAGTCACATACCTATTACAAACAGAAGGAGGGAAATACCGAACTATTCTTGAGAAACGCTGCACCACCAAAACCAAGTATCAAAGAGCAAACCAATAATCTAATTGACAAGTCTCACCCCCCTTATCCTTGTGTCAAGGCAATCAGTCCTTTCCTTCGCTAAATTGCTCTTAGAAACAACAAAGAATTAGGCTGTTATGTACACTTTTAATTTTTATTCTTCTCTTTAGAACCACAGCTTTGAAATGAGAACACGTCAGGGCTGGACACCTCGCCACACTGGAAAAGAAAGTTCACTGCAACCACCTGCAACACTCAATGAGCAAGACAAATGGCTTTCACCAGGTCTCCTGTCGAGGAGGATGCCATTCTTACACAGCAGAGCAGACATTTAGTTAGCTGTCATGAAATATTTATTAGTCTGCTGATGAGTTAATTAAAAATTTTAATAAGATTTCAGTACTTACTGAAATTATTTACCCCATGTACAGTCACGGTGTTGACAATAGATGGGTAAGTGGTATACAGAGTGATTTTATTTTTTTAATGACTTATCTACTTGTCTGCAAATGCTCTAATCATTGCTAACAGCTGTAAAATTTATCCGTCCTTCATATTTGACATGCAAAATAGTTGCTAGATTGCTTCTACCCTGTCATTCATCCATTATTACTCCATCATTTTCAAAGACCACTGCAGCATCCTAAACCCAGACCCAGTGTACAGTAGATGACTGATGAAACACTTTGCTATCAACACTCACATTAATAATGGCAGGGTGGAAAAGGTCTACAGCTTAACTGCAGACCCTCTCAGGAAACAACAAGCAAACAACATCTAATTGTAATGAAGTATTTTCATCTGCTGGAGAAACAAGGATGTGATGGGATTACCATCGTGTTGTGCAGCAATGCCATTCTTCATGGTATATTCATAAATAATATGCTTACACAAGGTGGAAAAGCTTCCTCCCCATTTTTATATCAGTCAGGAGACTGCTGTGCAGCTGTATTTTCCATCTAAAGATAGATGGAGTCCGGAGAAATATAGAGCAAAGGGAGCTCATTTGTGACATTATACTCTTATATTTGAGAAAAAAACGCTGCAGCTGTATCTGTGCATCATCACTCTGACATGTGCTTGGGTCTCTAATTACTTACTTTCATGAATTAAAGACACAGGAGAGAGGGATTAAAGATGAGACTGCAGAATGCGAGGAGACAACAAATGTAAGAAATTTGGAGGAGTCTCCCATTCAAGCGAGATGAGAGTCAGCAACATTCGGCAGCTTCGCTTCCCTCTCTTTTGCAGGGATCAAAGCAGGGAGAAATATTAATGCTCTGAAGTTACAAAGACGTATGAAAACCCTAACGAGCATTTTGCACTGCAGATGCGTGAGCAGAGCTTCACTCAGCGCCGTGCGAGGCAGAAGCTGTGACACAACCAACTTTAAATGTCCTCAAATTTCTAAATAGCTTAAAATCGGCTGCCAGTGAGAAACGCTCAGTAAAGCCGTATGTTCTCTTTCGGTGCAGTAAAGAGGAAGGGACTTGGACTAGAAATTAATGTCATTAAACTCAACTGCTGACCACTTACATGATCACTAGTAATATCTTGCCCTGCTTCCTAAAGGGTTTCTCCGTGCCTTGACAATAGTCATTCATGGATCTGGACTATATTTCCCACAAATTTTAGCAAATTCTTATTTTTGTTGTCCATCAGTTGCCAAGAGCTGCATGTCTGCTTCACAAACACCGTGTATTTAAACACTAAATATTCTGTAGAATTGCAGGAAAATTGAGGTTGAGCCTTGGGTCCAACCTGCTCTGGGTCAGCTCTGGGGTCTGTCCTCGTGGTGAAGTTTTCCCTTGTATCCACCTGAACTGCCCTTGCTCCAGCTCCATTGAGCAGAATTCCCCATTTACAACTCTCGCACAATAAACTATCAGTAACAGCACCAGCTTTTGTTTTAACGTCTGTCAAGATCTGGGATGACCTTTCCTTGCATAAGAACATCCATTTCCTCTGTTGTTCTTTCATTTGTGCAATTGCCCATTCAAATTTTTACTGCATTTCTTTAGGAATGTTTGTTGAATTTTTTTTCATTAAACCTTCCACTTCGAGTATGCAGTTTCACTTACTTTCCATCTCTGGACTATTTACTATTATGGTTGCCATAAATTTAAGGCTGCTTAAATCAGAATTTTATTCCAACATCTTAATAAAAGATTTTCCCTTCATTTGCTACACATTCAGAGATAGGTGGAAACTGCTCAGCTATATAAATCCAATGCTAAAAGACATACCATCCATCTGATATTCCGTTACTTTGTTATTAAAATTTGCTAATTAGTTTGCCTTTCCATCCTCACACTTGGGCTTAAGACAGCAGAGAATTTCCCTACAGATAAAACTGGTCCCTTCTTAGCAACCCATTCACGCTTCTAAAAGGAATATGCTTTCTCCCAGGTGACATTTTGATATGAACTGTAACAAGCAACGGGGCAATTTTCCTTTGATTTTGAATTTCATTTTAACTTCACCAAATATATTTTAATATACATTCTGCAGTTCATCTGTAGCTGGGATTCATGACAGCTCCATTAAACAAACGTATGCCTTTCATTGTATAAAGAAACTCCAGGATAGGAAGGTAGAGGAAGCAGGGGTGGGGAGGGAAAGCACATTAAAGCTAAGGCTTTATTAACCTCACGAGGCTTCTCCGAAATCTGCAAGGGCAGTCTAAGATCTTTATGAAAATAAAAGAAACTATGGAAACTATGCTAGGGCACATGGAAAATAAGGAGGTGATTGGTGACAGCCACCATGGCTTCACTAAGGGCAAATCGTGCCTGACAAATTCGGTGGCCTTCTACGACAGGGTTACAGAGCTGGTGGATAAGGGAAGAGCAATGAACGTCATTTACCACTGTCCTGCACAACATCCTCGTCTCTGAATTGGAGAGACATGGATTTGACGGATGGACCACTCGGTGTGTAAGGAACTGACTGGATGGTCACAATCAAAGAGCTGCGGTCAACGGCTCGGTGTCCGAGTGGAGAGCAGTGACGAGTGGCGTTCCTCAGGAGTCGGTATTGGGACCAGCGCTGTTTGACATCTTTGCTGGCGACACGGACAGTGGGGTTGAGTGCACCCTCAGCACGTTTGCCGATGACACCAAGCTGTGCGGTGCGGTCGACACGCTGGAAGGAAGGGATGCCATCCAGAGGGGCCTGTGTGAACCCCATGAAGTTCAAGAAGGCCAAGTACAAGGTTTTCCTGATTTCAGCTGAGATAGAGTTAATTTTCTTCCGAGTAGCCGGTACAGCGTGTTTTGGATTTAGTGTGAGAACAATGTAGATAACACCCTGATGTTTTAGTTGTTGCTAAGTAGCGCTTATCCCAAGTTAAGGATTTTTCAGTTTCCCATGCTCTGCCAGCAAGCAGGTGTACAAGAAGCTGGGAGGGAGCATGGCCAGGACAGTCCACCCGGACTAGCCAAAGGGATATTCCATACCATAGAATGTTATGGTCAGTATATAAACTGGGGGGAATTGGCCGGGAGGGGTGGATCACTGCTCGGGCGTCGGTCAGGGGGTGGTCAGCAGTTGCACCGCGCATCACGTGTCTTTTCTTGGGTCTAATTTCTGTCTTTTTGTTATATTCCTTTTAATTACTATTATTATTATATTTTATTTTAGTTATTAAACTTCTTATCTCAACCCACGAGTTTTACTTTTTTTCCTCAATTCTCCTCCCCCTCCCACTGGGAGGGGGAAGTGAGCAAAAGGCTGCGTGGTGCTTAGGTGTCGGCTAGGGTTGAACCACGACAAAGGTCCTGTACGTGGGTCGGGACAACCCCAAGCACAAATACAGGCTGGGTGACGAGTGGATGGAGAGCAGCCCTGGGAGAAGGACTTGGGGGTGTTGGCTGACGAGGAGCTCAACATGAGCCGGCAACGTGCACCCACAGCCCGGCCGGCCGTGCCCTGGGCCGCACCCAACGCGGCGTGGCCGGCAGGTCGAGGGAGGGGATCCTGCCCCTCCGCTCCGCTCTGTGAGACCCCCCCTGCCGTGCTGCGTCCAGCTCCGGGGTCCTCAG